>PVKM010000276.1:78498-121698 GCA_004027735.1 Carollia perspicillata | reverse complement strand
TAATAGTCCTTCAGCTCCCCATGTCCATCTCTCTCTGCACTCAGGGTAGCCTCCTGGAGCAGGGACAGGTTGTGACTGCTAGAGGCAAGCCCAGCTACCCGGGTTCTGTTATCCCCTTCTCCTGCATTTAGGGTAGAACTCTACAGTGAACCTTAATACTCAGACCAAATCCCTACTCTAATTGGGGAAGGAAATTTGAAAGGACCAGAATCCATCCATTTGATCAGTTAATTGAAGGAGGATTCATTTTGGGAAAACTTCATTCCTGTAAGAAGGACTTGATTCCTTATGCTGTTATAGTTGTGTGAATTTCCCCCCCTTTTCCCCTCCACCCAGAACCCCCACTCCCTTAGGCAATTCTCCCCACTGTTGTTCAAGTCCATGGGTCATGTGTACAAGTTCTTTGGCTGCTCCATTTCCTGTACTGTACTTTACATACCCGTGGCTATTCTGTAACTACCTCTTTGTACTTCTTAATCCCCTCACCTTTTCACCCATTCCCCTAAAGCCCCTCCCATCTGGCTACCATAAAAACACTCTCTGTATCCAGAGATTTCCAATTTCTTGCTCCTTCTCGTCTCATTTAGGCACCCCTATGATGTGAATGTTGGACATCTTGAAGTTGTCCCAGAAGCTGCTTGTACTATCCTCTTTTGGGGGGATTCTTTTTTCTTCTTGTTGTTCTGGTTGGTTGTTTTGAGCTTCCTTATGTTCCAAATCAGTGATTTGATTCTCAGCTTCATCAACTCCACTGTTGTTTCCCTGTAAATTGTTCTTCATTTCAATTAGTATATCCTTTGTTTCTGACCATCTTTTTTTATGTTGCTGAGGTCCTCACTAAGTTCCTTGAGCATCTTTATAACTAGTGTTTTGAACTCTGCATCTGCTAAATTGCTTACCTCCCTTCATTTAGCTCTTTTTCTGGAGTTTTGATCTGTTCTTTCATTTGGGCCATGCATCTTGTCTCCTTGTGTTGGCAGCCTCCCTGTGTTTGTTTCTATGTATTAGGAAGAGCTGTTATGACTCCCTGTCTTGGTAGCATGGCCTAATGTAGTGGGTGTCCTGGGGGGTCGAGTGGCACAGCCTTCTCTATCACCAAGCTGGATACTCCAGTTGTGCCCTTCATGTGGTCTGAGTACACCCTCCTCTTGTAATTAAGCCCCGATTGCTGCTTGCAGATCAATGAAAGGGACCAAAGCCAGTCAGCTGCAAGGATTGGCTGCGACCACTTACCACCACCCTCCACCCTCCATGGAAGATCAGCTGTGCAGGGGCAGGGTGGTGTTATTCCAACGTGGTCTATAGTTTTCCTCTGGGTGTGCTGGCCCTGGACTTTCCCGGGTGGTGCAGGCCAAGGTCAGCCCCCACCTTTATTTTTCCTAGGGCTACCCTGCCTGAGCTGTAGGGCAATCTGAGATGGCTGTTACTTGTGCTGGGCTTGTAGATTCCCAACCAGATTATTCTTATCAAAGCTCAACTGGTTATCTGAAGTCAAACTGCAGTAATAAGGATCCTGTGGTCCTTCTGATTGACAGCCTTCTCCCACCCCCTCCTAGGCCACTTAGATTCTTTACATAGGCTACAGTGATTAGTTATCCCACTCAAAAGGGGGGGAGGGAAAGGGCATGAAAACCACAGATAACCAAGGCGATTTTTTTCCAAGTGACCAGTTTAAAAAAGAAAACGTATTTAGAATCAAGAGAAAATACTGCGTGAGAGCCCAGCTGCCCTTCCTCCAGACCCACAGCCTCCTCGTTTGTTCATACAGAATGATGAGACACAAGGCCTGCAGACAGTGTGCTTGAGGTCGGGGAGGGCCCTGTGTGGGCACAGGCCAAAGGGCAGAGATGCAGAAAGCTGCACCTCTAACTGCTGCCACGGCTCAGGGCCTCCTGTTCACCCACAGAAGTTCCAGAGATAGCCTCCACCCAACTCAATACCCAAAACATCTCCTCTGGCTCTATTGCAGCAAGGCTCTGGGAAGGCCAACTTGGGTTTTTCCCTTTGCTTTTTAAAAAATTATCATTCAAGTATATGTACATTGATTTTAGGGAGAGAGAAACATGAATTGGTTGGCTCCCATACACATCCCAACTGGGGACTGAACTGACAACATAGGTGTGTGCCCTAACCGAGAATTGAACCCACAACTTTTTGGTGTATGGGATGATGCTCCAACCAAGTGAGCCACCTAGCCAGGGCTTTCCCTTTTCTTTTGACTAGAATTACATCAACTCATGATGCACACTAGTTATTTCTTGCTGATGAGACCATCAGAATTCATTATCTTTCTTTATCAAATGGGCCAATATAAATGGTCACTTAGTGGTACTATGATCTTTATAATCATAGAGTTATATACTGGCTGGTGCGGCTGAATGGATTGAGTGCCAGCTTGTAAACCAAGGGGTCACCGGTTCAATTCCCAGACAGGGCACATGCCTGGGTTGTGGGCTAGGTCCCCAGTAGGGGGTGCATGAGAGGCAACCACACATTGATGTTTCTCTCCCTCTCTTCCCCTCTCTAAAAAGAAATAAAATCTTTTAAAAAAGTACTTAGACAAAAGTAGAAAAGGGGTATGGAGTCTGGAATGACTCAGTAGGACCAAGGTTGGGGAGAGGTAAGTAGCAGAAGAAACAAACAAAACTTTGAAGGAGCAGCCATTGGTATAGATGGAAACTCAGGAAAGCATGATGTCTTGGAAGCCATGAGAAGAAACTTATTCAAGATGAAGAGAGCTCTTGATACTTCTAAAGCTTCTGATACTTCAAATCTTGCTCTACAGAACCAACCAGTTTTGCCCAGTGGTCAAAATCCAGAGCAATCAAATAGGAATCATAGTGAAGACAAAATAAGGAAAAATAAAAAGTGGAGAGAAGGGGAAGGAAATAAAGAGGAAAAAAGGAAAAGTATATAAAAGAGAAACCAGAAGAGGAATAAGAGGAGGTGAAAAAAGAAGAAAAAGTAAAAAATAAGTAAGAACATCTTGAGAAAAGATTAGTCAGTAAGCCCTGGCTGGTGTGGCTCAGTTGGATAGAGTGCCGATCTGCAAACCTAAGGGTCACTGGTTCGATTCCCAGTCAGGGCACATGCCTGGGTTGCAGGCCAGATCCCCAGATGGGGGCACAGAGAGGCAACCACACACTGATGTTTTTCTTCTTCTCTTTCTCCTTCCCTTCCCCCTCTCTAAAAATAAATTCTAAAAAAAGATTAGTCAGTAAACCCCTCCTCGCCATTCTCTGGGCAAAGTTTAAGTTGCATTTGAATTTAACATGACAGAAAAACAGGCAAGTCAATGATTATTTATATTTTTTAAGATTTTATTTATTCTTTAGAGAGAAGGGAAGGAGGGGAGGGAGTGAAAGAAAGAAACATCAGTGTACGAGAGATATATCAATAGGTTGCCTCTCACATGTACCCAACTGGGGACCTGGCCCGCAACCCAGGCATGTTCCCTGACCGGGCATTGAACTGGCAGCCTTTTGGTTTGTAGACTGGGACTTAGTCCTCTGAGCCACACTAGCTAGGGCTAAATCAGTGTTTTGTTTTGTTTTTTAAAGAAGGCAGAATTCAATAAAGAAATGTATAAATGGAAATATAAGCCAAAGCTCAAGAGAGAGGGGCAGGAAGAGAGAAAGAGAGGGAGAGAAACATTGATGTGAGAGAGACATCAGCTGGTTGCCTCTCTCATGAGACCCATCCAGGGACTGAACCTGCAACCCAGGCATGTGCCCTGACCAGGAATTGAACCAGTGTCCTTTCACTTTGCATGTCAACGCCAACCAACTGAACCACACCCGTCAGGGCCAAACAAGAAAACATTAATTTTTAATTCTGTGGAGAGCTGGATGAGAGGAGTGCAAAGAAGTTTCTAAACATTCTTTTTTTACACTACTGTGGATTCGAAGTTTTATAATGTAAGTTCATTGATTTTGTTTAATTTAAAAAATCAGTGAAGAAATTATTAACCTCTATGAAAATGTTCACAGAATAAAAGGGAAATCTGCTATAGGAAAAAAAGAAAAGGAGTATGGTTCTGAGAACTGCTGATATGAAATAGTCGATCAGCTTTTAGGATATAATTTACTGATTTTCTATCTTAGCTGCATGTTAGAATTATACAGGAAGCTTATTTTTTATGTTTATTTATTTTTTTATCCTTACCCATGAACATTTTTTTTTCATTGCTTTTAGAACTAGAGGAAGGGAGAGAGAGAAACTTCAGCATGAGAGAGAAACATCTATTGGTTGCCTCTCTTATGCACCCAGACCAGGGACTGAACCCACAACCTAGGTATGTGCCCTGACTGGGAAATGGACCTGCAGCCTCTCAGTTATAGGGCAACGTTCCAACCAACTGAGCCACACTAGCCAGGGCCATGGGAAGCTTTTTTTAAATTATGTTCACACCCCATCCCATTGAGTCAGAAACTTTGGGGGAGTGGCCTGGATATCGGTATGTTTCGAAGTTCCTTAAATATTTTTAATTTGCGGATGCTGCTGAGTATTACTGTGCATAGAGGAGGAGTCAGTAAATGAGATGAAAAAAGTAACTCTAAGTGGAAGGAGGATTTCCTCAGTGAGAAAAGGGTTGCAGTGGAAAAGAGAATGTTTTATTTATACCTGGCCTATTTGCAAAATGCAAACATTGCCAACCCTTCATGGTACTCACCATGTTGTATACTGTTCTAAGCAATTTACTTACCTACATTAACTAATTTCATCCTCACAACAACCCTATGAGGTAGGAGCTATTATTCCCATTTTATAGAGGAAGCGTTTGAGATGCAGAGGAGTTAAGTTCCCTAAAATCACACAGCACTAGCTGTGTGAAACCTGCTTCTAAGCAGCCATGTTCTTAAGTACCGTGAAAGACATATGCAATAAGACTATGAAAGCGGGAATAAATATCAGAAGCTACAAGAAAAGAGCCAAAGTGATTGATGAGATTTCTAGTTGAAGTGTAGTTTTTGTACTTATATTAGGTTTAGCTTTGGGCTCCCTGGCAGCTGAGGCAGTCAGATGTTGGCTCTCAGCAGGCATGACGTGCGTGATTGCAACTGGAGGATCGTACAGGCGAGTTCCCATCGCAGCACACGGAAATGGACGGACCACTGGGCAAGGTGCTGTGAGGGTTATTTTTAACTCTAAGTCTTTGTAGCAAAACTAGCTTGTATGTTACAGTACCTGCTAATAGTGAGCAACTTGAGGGCCAGTATCAAATCCATCTTATTCATTTATTTTTCATTTGTTTATTAATTCAGTCGTTCTTAATTATATAAGAAACTTTCATTGAGCAGCTAGTATGTCAGGCACTATACTTGGTGCAGGGGATATAGAAATGAATAATACGTAATCCTCCCTTCGGAGGAAGTTTACAATGTAAAAGAAGAAACAGAACTGTAAACAAATGCAGAAGTATACAAATGTAAGGGTCCAAGTGGCAGCACCTCTGTCTCACTTTTTCTTACTTTTCCCCATTCCCCTTCCTCTTTTTTCTTTTTCTTGTCCCCCCTTCCTTCCTTTCACCATTTCCCCTTGGAGGTACTTACTTCCCCCCAGCAGGGGCAGAGCTGGTCTCACCGCCCCACCTCCTAAAAAATACATGTACGTATAAGGGTCCACTACTATTCAAGAAAGGTGCAATAGCTCTGCTCAGGTGGACAGAGCAGATTATACAGAGAAGACGGTGTATCTCATACTCCTGGCAGTAGGTCCTGTCAATATTCATTGAATTGAATTGGATGTCTTAATTAAATTTCCTCAAATATTATGCTGGTGACTTAATGGGAACATATTTCCAATGTTAATGCTGATGAAATGGAGAAATAGGCCTCGATTTACATAAACCCTTTATATATAAACTTGACTATGCATCTTAAAATGCCACCCAGCTATAACATAGATAAATGCATGTGCCTTATTATTGTTTGAAATGTGTTTATTTTGTCTCAACTAGGTAATACATATAACATACCAATTCGTTTGTGGATTTTGGATTCTCACCCTTTTGCTCCCCCCATTTGCTTCTTAAAGCCAACTGCAAATATGGAAATCTCAGTTGGAAAACACGTGGATGCTCAAGGCAGAATATACTTGCCCTACCTCCAAAACTGGAGCCATGTAAGATTGATTCGGATTTTCTTTTGAAAGTTCTTATTTTTCTGAATATTTATATTTGATCCTAGTGGATCAAAGTAACAAGTTACTGAATTTTCCTTCAACTATATGCTTCTTATGGTCTTTAAAAGTAACTAGAAATTGAGCCCCCAGGGGTCACTGGAGCCCCGGGACCCTGATGACAGCAGCCTGCCTGAGGCTGGGAGCCAACTGGTGTTTGCTCCCCATCTCTGTGCAGCTGTTTGCTGCTTGATAAAGCGCGTGTAAAGCTCCTAGCAAGATGTCGGGCATTATTTCCCAGTCCCTCTCTATTAAAGATTCTTGGGTAATAATATATGTATTTATTTGTAGTTTTGCCCCTCTATGACCTTTAATAAATTGAATCATATAATTTTCCATTATGTGCCTTGTCTTAATTAAACTTTTAAAATTCACTCGTGATTATGTCACTGTAATTTACTTGTTTTACAAATCCTCACATTATGCAACTTCGTATTGTGCATTTTTCATCTGCCATTATATTGAGCGTTGATAAATCTCTAGGAATGCAATAATTGGATCAAAGGTTGTAAATATTTTGAAGGCTGTTCTTCTCTGTTGCCAAACTGGCCTCCAGAAAGTAGACAGAATGTTGCGTGTCTATCATCAGTAGAAATCAGTGCAGGCAAGTACCTGTTTTACGGCACCCTTGCTCTAACAGAAGGTATTATTCAAACAACATAGGCTTTTGCTTATCTCTTTACGTTTACTTTAAAATGCTCTCATTTTTAGAAGTAATTAAAACCTTTGTGAAAGGCCAATTTGTAATATGTGTCTACGTGCCCAGGAAGTTGTAGGACACGGGGACAGGCTCTCTGAGAGTCCAGTGAGGCTGCTGCCGAGGGTGGCGTCAGGGTTATCGCTTCTTGTTTTATGTACATCCCGCGAAAAGGTGTGCAATTGTGGACACGCTTCACTTTTTTTATGGTTTTTATTTTCATATATATAAAACCCTTAAAAAGAAGGAAAAAGAAATAGTAAAAGAAAGAATTTACACCAATTTGTAGTGGAGTTTAGGTGGAAAAAAATTGACTGTTTATCGACTGTTTTATGAACTTGTACACTATTTGTAATAGTTGGTGATTTAAATAAGATTCTCAGTTAAATGTTATGATTGGGTCTTCCTAAAATTAGTCCACTGGAAGGCCAAAAATGATGTCTTAATCTTAATGTTTAGTTCTTTGGGTAGTTGAGAAATTTAAATCTTTTTCATATATTTATCAATCGTGTATGTTTCTCCTGTTTTGAATTGCCTCTCTCCTTCATTCATATTACCTTCTTTTTTTCTTTTCTTTTTTTAAAACTATCCTCAAAAAATATTTTGGCATCTGTACCCTGTTGTGGGAATCCGTAGTTCTTGTTCCCTCTTTCTGATTTTCTTGGGCATCTCTTTCCACAGTGTTGTTTGTTCACTTGTTTAATAAATACTCAGACAGTACATAATCTAGCTGAGGTTGTGCTTTATTTCAGTTCAGACAGTGTCCATTTCATTTTACTATTCTGAGCTTCTGTGTTATAAGCTAAAACTGGTTTTAAGAAAATATTACATTATTTAAATTATCCTATTTAAAATTACTAGTAATTTTAAGTTCCACATAATCTTGTACAGTTGGAATTATAATTATGTAGTATAATTATTTAGAATTTTGGGGCTAGAAAGAATCTAAAGGTTGCCTAGGCCAAGGATTACAGACATTTTCCCCAATAGAGTCAGTGTGCTGTGTTGGGTCTACAGAATTTTGTTGGAATGGCGCAAAAGTTTTGTTTTGTTTTGTTTTATTATTTTTCTTCTTTTTTGTTTGTTTTGTTCTTAATATGAATTTGAATGCCTGTACCTGTACTGTTTCCAATCTGCCGCAATAACCATCTCCCCAAGTTTTCTTACCCATAATACCTTCACACATTATGTTATCTGCTTAGTCTTTAAAGGTGTTCGATGCTCATGGCCTCATCCTCTTAACTCATAGATAATGAAATCCAGACACTGAGAATTTAAGCATTTTTTTACAATGGAAAAGCTACTCAATATTCCTAACAATAATAAACATCCATTTTACACTCAGAGTATATGGTTTGCGTGTATCAGCTCATTTGTTTCTCGTAACAGCCACTTGGGATTTGTTATTCACATTATATTGCTGATAACACTGAAGCTAAGCCAGGGTAAATGAATTTCACTAACGTTGCTTAACCAGTTAAATGGAAAGAAACAGGACCAGCTGAGATAATAGCGCTGCTCAGTGCTGACTTTGGATTTGAGGATGGGTTTGACCACACCGGTACCCTGCGAGTAAGCACATTCACCTTGTTTTCCCACATTTTGGAGATGTGGGTTTAACATTTCTTTCTTCATTTTTCAGTTAAAAGATTTAAGTAACTTTCTAAAGGAAAGTATTAAAAGAGTTGAAGGTATCAACTAATTTCCATGGTAGTTTTAAAAAAAATGAGAGCGTAACACAGTACTTGTCTTGGCTAACTAGAACAAGGTATAAGTTAACAAGGT
Organism: Carollia perspicillata; assembly: GCA_004027735.1. Classification (NCBI taxonomy): domain Eukaryota; kingdom Metazoa; phylum Chordata; class Mammalia; order Chiroptera; family Phyllostomidae; genus Carollia; species Carollia perspicillata. The sequence goes on along the minus strand of PVKM010000276.1, from coordinate 113,036 downwards.
AGTATTTGTGAGCCAAATTTTTGCATAACTCTTCCTTTGTGTGTATTCTGCAGCCTAAATCTGTCATTGTAGGATTAATCAAAGAAATGATCGCCAAGTTTCAAGAGGAACTTCCCCTGTATTCTTTCTCCCCGTCCGATGAGGCACGGCAGGTGGACTTGCTAGCCTACATTACAAAAATCACTGAAGGTTTGTATTTTTGTTATTCAGAGAGTTATGAGGTTAGAATTTCTCACTAACAGCCTCTACTCTCTGCTACTTTATTTTTATAAATAAATACATACACACATATGTGTTGAATCAAAAATTCCTGTCCTTCTATATCATAGGGTAAGTTTTAGTATACAGTTCCAGTGAATATGGTTTCTTAAAATGTAGAAGATTACTCTTATACTGACAGATGGAACAATTTTGTGTTTTGTCCAAAATCGCTTGATATATACAGGGGTCGGCAGAAGTAGGTTAAATTATCAGCATTATTACCTAAAAGATAAATCACAAGTAAGGATACAAAATAATAATAATAATAAAAAGAAGACAAATTATATTATAATAAATAATAATACAAGAATGAACTGTTCCGTGGCCTCACAGCTGTAAACCTGCTTTTGCCAATCCCATATTAATGATCCTAAACCTTTTTCCTTGTATATTTAGGAGGCTTTTTGCCTCATTTCAGTGTGTTGGACCAGAAAAACCCATGATTCTCATGTTTCCATTCAGTATAAAGCAAAATACCCTTGCTTGTAAAATTTGGTAAGGTGTTAAATATTTTTTACATTTCAGACTAGAGCAGTAAGAATGAGAATGTTTTTTAGAATTATGAAAATTCTGGGGTTTTTTCAGTCTTATATAATGTTTTTAACTGTTTGGAAGGATATTTTCCTTTTAAAAGGGTAGCCTTCATTTAGCAGAATGTTTAGTATCAGATTCCTGTCTTTCCAGCATTTCATTTGTTCAGCAGGTATTTTTGAGTGCCTGTTGTGGATTAGTACCAAGTGTTCTGTCCAAGTTATTGAAGATTGGTGTACTTTTTTTTAAAGATGCTAAAAAGATTTTTGATAGTATTTTTAAATTGTCATGTTCATTCACCTTTTTCTTTCTAGGTGTCTCAGACATAAATTCAAAGAACTGGGCAAATTATGAGAACAAAGCAGTAAAGAAAATTACTGTGGTTGGAGGTGGAGAACTAGGAGTTGCCTGCACATTAGCAATATCAGCAAAGGTATGTAAGCATGGTGGCTATAAATATATTGATCACATTGCTACACTTTTGGGTAGTTTATGGTTAGTATACAAGAAACGATGGCTTAATTTTGTCATGTGGGAAAATCTCTTTTTGCCTTCAAATATATTTAGTTAGTTGATAAAAGCTAAAAGCTCTCATTCAGTTAGTCATGGAATAGGCTTTGAAAAAGTGATTCGACTAGTGGGCTTATCACACTAATTCAAGGGAAACCTCAACTTGTCATTCATCTGACTTAGTTACAGATTCTTTTGTTTTCTGAGTCATGCCGCTTATTTTCTAAAATATTTTATTTACTTATTTACTTTTAGAGCGAGGGGAAGGAATGGAGAGGGAGGGGGAGAGAAACGTCTGTGTGCCAGAGAAACATTGATGGGTTGCCTCTTGCACTCCTCTGAGTGGGGACCTGGCCCACAGCCCAGGAGTGTGCCCTGACTGGGAATCGAACCCGTAAACTTGCGGTTTGCAGCACGATGCCTATCCTACTGAGCCACACCAGTCAGGGCTGAGTCATGCTGCTTTAATTAAACTCTTATTTAAGAACTTAATTTTAGCTCTTTCTAAAATTACTCAGTAGAATTTTTAAGGTGATCTTTTTTCATGTAATTACTTTCTTTAAGATTGTAATTCCTGAATTAATAGTTTGAGATTTATTTTTCATAAGCCCTTTTCACTAGGTGTTTTCTATATAAATTATTTTCAGAAAGGCGCTTAAATCCCCCTTCCAGAGTGGTTCAAATGGGCCTCCAGGGCCCAGTGTCTTGGTAACAGTATGTCTATGTCATTTGAGGAATATAGTCCAGAATAGTTGTCCCTTTATGTATTTATTTGGCAGCTATCATTTGATTTTCTAGTCTATTAAACTTTGATTATTTACCAATTAAAATTTCCCCTTTCCTTGCCATCTTATTTCTTCCATTTGAGACTCACATATATCTTGTAGCTAGGTTCTACTTCAGCAAATAATTAAATTGTATCCAGGGAGCTAGAAAGTTTTAAATCTGGCTGTTGAGAACAATACAAGTATAGGCTAACTTTTGACATATTCATAATTTCATTTCCTTCACCCTCCATCTGAATAGACTGTTCCCTCTTAATTGGATTCAGAATTGTTTTCAATTCTTTTGTTACTCAGTAGAGTGCTTCTGTGAACACTGCTTTACAAGCTGCTTGTTTTCTCATCTGAAGTTTTTTTAGGTGTTCATAATCTCAGAAGTAATACTAGTGAGTCAGAGGGCATGGATGGTTTTTATGGCACTTATTACATATTGCAGGACTGCTCTTTAGAAAGGCAGAACTAATTTATGCTGCTAATAAAAATGTGCACATCGACCAGAATTCTGACATCCCTAACAATACTGAGTTTCATCAATTTTCTTTGTTTTTGTTAAGTATAGAAGACCCTTTAAAGTCATGTTTCTTTAGCTGTTAGAAGAGTCTCACTGTATCTCCTTGTGAGCTATCTAGATGAAAAATTTTTTCCCATTTTTCCTTTTAAACATTACTATCTTAAGACAAGGTACAATATTCCAGCAGTGCAACAATACTCAGATAGTACAACAATAGCCATAATAGTGACAACAGTATGTACTAGTGGCGGGTACAGCAGTAGCTAACCTTTACTGAATGCTTAACCAGGTGCCGGGCACTTGTCTAAACACCTGACACATTTTTACAGCAACCCTGTGGCTCAGATACCGTCACTACTGACCTTTTACAAATGAAGAAACCAGGGCATAGGGAGGCTACCCAACTGCCCAAAGTCACAATGTTAGTAAATGGAGCCAGCATTTGAAGCAAGGCAGACTATTCATAGAACCTATATTCTAGATCCTTCCTACTCTATGTGTGGCTTTCAGACCAGCAGCATTGACATAACCTGAGATCTTACTAGAAGTGCGTCATCTCAGGCCCCACTCCAGACTTGCAATAGCACATCTGCATTTAACAAATCCCTGGTGATCCGTGTGCTTCACTGACCTACTAAATGTGATCCTTTAGCTTGAGGAGCTCTGCTCCAAACCACTGTGTTATACTGCTTCGTTATTGTTGTTGTTAGCAGTGGATGTTTAGGTGGTTTAGTCTGTTGGTTTTTTTTTTCTGAGTTTACTTGAGCCAAGTTGATGACATATGCTGGGAGCAAGATTTCAGATGCTCCCTCTATTCTTTTGAATATTCGTATACTTATACATCTTGTATCAGCATCCTACACACACAAATAGATTTATAGGATAATTTACATAAATGAAATTGATGGATTAAAGGAGTTATTGTGTTTTAAAATTAAAATAAATAAAATAAAATTTTGTTAGAAATTTTCAAATTATCTCTATGTCAGTTTATTCTCATACCCATAGTGTGTGAAAATACCTGTTTTTTATTCTTGATAAATTTTTGGATCTTTGAATGTCTGATCAATGAAAAATGATAATTCAGTTTTCTTTGCATTTCTCTTACAAGTGGTTAACAATAATACGATTAACAGGTACAGTTTAGAGGACTGCTCTCCACCAGGCCTGTGTCACATAATTAATCCTCACAACCCATGAAGTGAGGCCAAGTTCAGTGACTTGCCCAGCATTACAGAGCTAATAAGTAGTCTTGCTGGGTTGTTTTCTTAACTTCCACTCTTTCTTCCCAAGTCTGGTAGATCCCTTGGTGTTCTCACTCATGCACTCTAAGACAGGAGAGAGCCTTAGATCCCTTACTACTTTGAAAGACCTTCCACAAAGTTAGTCTGACATTCGGGGTATCTGATGTTGTCATTTACAGCCAGCCCATCCTGGTACCCAAGGAGCCGTCTACCAGCAGGTGGAGATCATTTCTCTGGGGAGAGTGCTGCATGATAGTTGGATTTTATTTTAGATTTGTGGCTGTTATCCTTGTTTCTTATTTTATATTTTTTAGAGAGAGAGGAAGGGAGAAAGAGAGTGAGAAACATCAACTGGTTGCCTCCCATACATACCCTGACTGGGGATCGAATCCACAACCTAAGTATGTGTCCTGACTGAGAATCGAACCCCCAGCCTTTTGTTGTATGGGATGATGCTCCAACCAACTGAGCCATAGCAGCCAGGATTATCCTTTTTTTCTTTAAGAGAAAGTTGGTATTAGTGTTTACTTTCATGCTAGAAATGAGGCCCCGAAAGAGACCGAAACAACCACTCTAAATTCTTTCAGAATGTAAATTATAACATCAAAATGAAAATATAAACTCAATAACAATAGCAAACATATTGAATGCACCAAATCATCTTTATTACTTGTCCCATCAAAGAAAACTTGCAATTTGTGACTTCTGATTTAAGCCCTGCTAGATCCGAGTTTTCAGTGACACCTGAAGGATCATGTTATTCAAGTTCATAATAATTTCTTGCTTGCGTGTCCCTTTTATTGTTATTGCACTACTTTTGCTTCACAACACAGCACATGAGCCCTGTGTATTCTCCCGTAGCCCTCACCTCTGCGTGAATTTAAATTGAGTAACCGGACCTGTCCTCTTCCGTTTCTTACTGTGCAGGGCCTTGCAGACAGACTCATCCTCTTAGACCTCTCAGAAGGCACTAAAGGAGGGATGATGGACCTCAATATCTTCAACCTGCCTAATGTGGAGATCAGCAAAGGTCTGTTTTTTTTTGCTTAAAACTTGTATGCCTTATTTACTCTTGTATTTAAGTCCTAGAATTTTAATAGACTTTATTTTTTAGAGCAGTTCTAGGTTCAGAGCCATACTGAGGAGAAGGTACAGAGATTTCCCATTGGTGCCTCTTGCTCCCACACATGCATAGCCTTCCCCATTGTTAGCATCCCCTACCTGAGTAGTACAACTGGTGAACCTACCTGGAAACATCAGTATCATTCAAAATCCATAGTTTACTTAGGATTCACTCTTGATGTTCTACCTTCTATGGATGTGGACAAATCTATAATGACATATATCAACCATTATTGTATTTTAGAGAGTTGTTTTTTCTTGTAAAAAGCTTGGAAAGTTTCTGGGCAAGTGGAATATGGAAACTGAGAAAAGAATATTAAACAAGGCCAAACAGTTTGAACACCTTACAGCCAGCTAGTGAATTGCAAAACCTTGTCTTCCCTGGGCCTAACCAAGAACCCTTGAGAACAAGGTGGCCTATACCTCTCCTCCCTAACCAGACAGTACAGAGCTTAAACGACTCTGCTTTGGGAAGTAGAGAACGGAGACCCAATTAATGCCATTTGTGCCAGCCAAACCCAGGGATGGATGGAGTCACGGGAACAAATAACAAAAACCCTAGAGCCAGACAGACCCAGGATAAAAGTAAAACAGCGAAGCAAACCAAAGAATAATCTCAAGCTGTCCTATATGCTCATTTTGATGCATCAGCATACTAAAAACGAACCTGGAAAGCTGATGAATACTCTGCTGAAACTCTCCCCTAAGATTCTCGCCTGCCGAAGAGAGAAAACTCTCAAAACGAAAAGATGGAAGTATACACTTGCTCTAGAGCATGCCCATACCCCTTCTCAGGTGTGAAATTTTTACTTCCTCCTAAACTCTGAGGGTCTCCACGAGACTTGCAACCAGGGGGGCAGTGGGCAGCTGGAGCTCATTTCAGGCCCACCCCCTGGTCCTGTCTCCAAGGCCCCCTTTTTCTCTGACTTCCCAGTGAGCTCACTGCAGCCCTGCCTAGGCTCACTCCTTTCCTGTAACGTTTCTAGGGAGCCAAAGCAGAGCACTGCCTAGGCTGTCTCCTGTTGCTTCTGCCCTGAGCCCTTCTGTTGTGTCACTGTCCCCGGCTTTAATAAATGGTCGCTCAAAATCACCTGGACTTGTGTTGTGAACTCTTTCCTACATGAAGTCAAGAACCCACATACTACAGGCCAGCCTGAGGCAGACCCACTCTGGGCGTAGGCCCCATCTGGTAACAGTTTCTGCCCTAAAAATCACCTGTGCTCTGTCTGGAGTACTAGAATCTTAATGCTGAAAGTACCTTAAAATCACCTAGTCCAGGCCCAGCTCAGTGGGTTGGAGTATGTCCTGACATGCCAAGGTTACGGGTTTGATCCCGGGTCAGGGCACATACAGGAATGAACCAGTGAGTGCATACATAAGTGGAACAGCAGACCTATGTTTCTCTCTCTCTGTCTATCTCTCTCCCTTCCTCTCTCTCTAAAAATCAATAAAGAAAAAAAAAAGATCACCTAGTCCAAATCCCTCAATTTACATATTTAGAAACTAAGATTCAAAAAAGTTAAGTGACTTACCCAGAGTCTTACAGGGACTACAACTGTTTATATTAACAAGAGTCAGATAAGCAAATAATATTCAGGTTGGTCAGAAGGATGTATTCTTGTCTCTTTCAAATCATTTTAGGGGACCATTCGGTACACGAACCCTAGAGATCGTGAGGCCGTTTAGGACATGAGGAAACTGTTTCTTTCTGTGTATCTCATTTTAGTATAGACTTATTTTTCCTGATTGCTTGTTTTTGCATAATATATTGGTTAAGAACATTGGTTTTAGAGTTAGAAAGATGGGGTTTGCATCCTAGGTCTGCCACACTGCAGCTCTGACATTTGTCAGATTATATAATCTCTGAAAGTTTAGTTTTATCATCTTAAAAGTGGGAATAATACCTACTTCCTGGTATATAGCAAAAGTGTTAAACCAAGAATGTTTTTAAAATTTTAATCTGCATTGCTTTCACTAAAAATATATTGTTAAAGTAAGTTTTAGTAACAATAAAAAGGGTTTTGTGTCAATAAATAAAATTTTAATGTTAAAAAAGTAACTTATCTCATATTTTTAATTTTAAAAGTTTCAGTATATTTTATCATGTACATGACACATGAATGCAGACATAGATATGTAGGTAAATGCTACATTTGGTGATATGGGCTTAAAGTATTTTATTACCAGAGATGCATGATCAAAAAATTTGGAAGACCGTTGAACTAGAAAGTGTTTACTCTAACCTTCCAAAACCAGGTGACATCGGAAGTTGGGTTGTCACGTGTGGTTGTTGGGCTTTCCCTTGCGTTTCCTTACGTAGGTGCCCTGTGTCCATTCACCTTACTTTCCAAATGCAGTGTTGGGGCATAATGGCTTCGCAAGCCTGAATGTCCTACGAACAACAGAGGCTCAGAAAAGTTGAAATGATACCTCCGGCTTATAAAAATTGGGTGAAGCAGTTCTAGCAAGCCTCTAGATCCCTGTGGCACAGCGAGTTCATTTTCTTTCTCTAGAGACAGTACAATAATAGTTGCTTTAAAGAGCCTTTGGTAGCCGTCATCTAGAGGATCCCTGGGCGGGGGCTGGATAGTCTCTTGTGCCTGTCATTTCAGGTACTGAAGTCCTTGAGGGACCTTGTAACAATTCCAAATCACCGTAGGGCACTGTTGAGTACACAGACCCTAGAGGTTGTGAGCCATTCAGTACATGAGGAAATTGTTTCCGTCTTACTAACCATCAGTGACTTGTTTCTGGTCATTGAGAGAATAGAATCCTTGGAGTAGATGCGTACGTAGGTCGTGGTGCCTGCCGCCACACAGGCAGTGTTGAATGAATGTACACTGCCTGCTGCCTGGGGGCAGGCTTCACACGGCCCCTGTTAATTTTGGTTGCACATTCCAGATGATACATAATTTCATTCCTATGACATGAAGTAATTTTAAATAGAATGTTAGCTAACATTTTATGAATATATTCTACCATGTGGAGAAGTGCACTAATAATTTTGGGAAATTGAACTCAAGGGGAATTTTAGTAACGTCCCATCGTGACAGGTATTGATTGCAGCTGGTCATCGCAGAGTTGTACTTTGCTCCACTTGGATATTTTTTTTAATAGCGTCTAAAACATTTGGGGGAGGGATATACATATTGGGTTGGCCAAAAAGTTCATTTGGTTTTTTCTGTAAGATGGCTCTAGGAGCACTTAGTTGTCTTAACTTCATTTGAAACAGTTTGGTTGGATTGTATTGTGACAGCTCTCATATCAGCATGCAATTAAAAAAATAACATCAAAATTGGTGAATTTTTGTGTAGCCATTTTAATATTGAAGATGGAAGAAAATAAGTAACATTTTTGGCATATTATGTTTTATTATTTCAAGAAAGGTAAAAATGCAACTGAGACACAAAAAAAGACTTGTGCAGTGTATGGAGAAGGTGTGTGACACATTGAATGTGTCAAAAGTGGTTTGCGAAGTTTCGTGCTGGAGCTTTCTCCCTGGACAATGCTCCACAATCGGGTAGACCAGTTGAAGTTGATAGTGATCAAATTGAGACATTAGTTGAGAGCAATCATATACCACATGGGAGATACAGCCAGAATACTCAAAATACCCAAATCAAGCACTGATAATCATTTGCACCAGCTTGGTTACGTTAATCGCTTTGACATTTGGATTCTACGTAAGTTAAGCGGGGTGGGGGGGAAGCTTTCTTGGCCTATTTCCGCATGCTATTCTCTACTTAAACATAATGAAAATCTTCTTTTTAAAAAACAAATTGTGATGGGTGATGGAAAGTGGATACTTTACAATAATGTGCAACACAAGAGATCATGGGGCATGTAATACAAACCACCACTAACCGCACCACAGGTCTTCATCCAAATAAGGTGATGTTGTATATATGGAGGGATTGGAAGGGAGTCCTCTATTATGAGCTCTTCCAGAAAACTAAATGATTAATTCCAACTAATACTGCTCCCAGTTAGACCAACTATAAGCAGCACTTGATGAAAAGCATCCAGAATTAGTCAACACAAAATGCATAATCTTCCATCAGGATAACACAAGACTGCATGTTTCTTGGATGACCAAGCAAAAACAGTTACAGCGTGGCTGGGAAGTTCTGATTCATCCACCATATTCACCAGACAGTGCACCTTCGGATTTCCACTTATTTCCATCTTTATAAAATTCTATTAATAGAAAAAATTAAATTCCCCGGAAGACTGCAAAAGGCACCTGGAACAGTTCTTCATCAAAAAGATAAGGCAGTGGGCTTTGTGGCACAGTGGATAGCACATTGGACTTCTAGTGATGAAAAAGATGAAGAGTTTTAGGAAGACGGAATTATGAAGTTGCTTGAAAGGTGGCAGAAGGTAGTAGAACGAATCAGTGAATATATTGTTCAATAAAGTTATTGACGAAAATGAAAAATGTGTCTTTTGGCCAACCCAATATGCACATGTGAGCATGCAACTACACTATACAGGGTGGGGCAAAAGCAGGTTTACAGTCGTAAGTGTACAAACCAGAGCTTATTCTTGTAGTATTATTTGTTTATTAAATTATTGTATTATTTTTCAATAAAAACAAGTGTAAACCTACTTTTGCCACACTTAGTATAAATACACACAAACAGTTATGCTTTTTGTATGTATAGACTAAATCTGGAGAAATACTAAAGTGTTAAAAGTAGTTGATTCAAGAGTCAGATTAGGAAAACTGGTTTTGCATTTGTTTTTGCACTAACTACTTTTATCCCCCTTCTTTAAAACTGTGCTAAAAAGCATGTAACACAAAGTTTACTGTGGTGACATTTCTTTGTGCACTGAAATACATTTTATAAAAAAGATACACTGTGAAGATCCCTAAAAGTAGTCCGACTGGGTAAATAAGTGATTTCAGCAGATTTGCGGTTCCATTAACAACATAGATGGACCTAGAGGGCGTTGTGCTGAGTGAAATAAGTCAGACAGAGAAAGACAATATCACCATCCTGTGGTACTGGTGGTGATTTGTGTCTGGTTCTTTCCCCTAGCTAACATAATGTTTCCAAGGCTCATTCATACTTAGCATGTATCAGTACAGCATTACTTTCTATGGCTAAATAATACTCTATGGTGTGGACACACCACATTTTATTTATCCATTTATCAGTTGATGGACATTCAGATTGAATCTTTTTGCTATTGTGAAAAGTGCTGCGTTGAATGTTCATGTACAAGTTTTTGGCTGAACCCCTGTTTTCAGTTCTCTTAGGTATATACCCACAGATAGAATTGCTAGGTCAGGTGCAGTTCTGTGTTTAAGTTATTGGTGAATTAACAGTATGCCTTTCAAGATCATTATTGTAGCACATATAGATTTAAATAGCTCTATTTCTTTGAACAGCTTTATATGGATGTACGTCTCCTATTGGTGGACATTTGTTTTTTTGTATTTTTGTGATTACAAATAATGCTTCAGAGAACGTTGTATGCACAAATCTTTGTGTACTTCTCTAACTAGTGGGATAAAGTGGAATCACTGGGTCAAAAGGTGTGTGTTTTTGTAATTTGCATTACCAAGTTGTACCTATTTGTACTCTTATCAACTGTGTATGAGGGTTCTTGTTTTCTTTCTCTCAATTACTTTTATTTGGTCTTAAACATAGCTAGTGGAATAATTTTCCTAATGATATTATTTTTATCATGTCATTTTCTGGCTCAATACATTATTATGCTTGTGTCTTATTCCTTAATAATAATAATAGCTGCCATTATTTTAGAGAATCAGTAACATGTGTTAGATACTTTACGTATATTCACACTTCATTACTTCTCATAGTTTATTTTGTAGATGGCTCAGAGAGATTGTGGCTTAGGTCACAGAGTCAGTAAGTGGCTGAGCCAGGGTTTCAAACATATGTTTGTTAGCAATTTCTTACGATTTACTCCAGAATAGTCTTTGCATGTACAAGCATAAATGTTTGTGTATGCAGGTATATGCATGTGTGTGCTTGGAGAAAAAGTGTTCGATAGTTGTGCATTTAAAAGTAAGTTCTTGTTGATGAATGGAGCAAAGTAAAATTTGCTCAGTAGACAGTTAATTCTTTTTTTATTTATCCTTACCCGAGGTAAGGATAAAAAAGGTTTTTATTGATTGTTTTTGGAGTGAGAATAAGAGTACATGTGGGGGGAAACATTGATGTGAGAGAGAAACACGGATCAGTTGCCTCCCACACGCGCCCCGACATACCCAACCGGGGATAAAACCCTCAACCTTTTTTGTGTTGGGATGACACTCCCAATGGAGCCACCGGGCCAGGGTGCTGGCGATTCTTAAAGCATGGTTTATGGATTGATAACTTGTGTCACAATCACCTGGTGTGTTTTTTAAAATTACAGATGCCTGGCACCACCGCAGGCCTGGAGAAATGAAAGAACTTGGGAGCTCCCTGGTCAGTGTGGCTCAGGTGTTTGGAGTGTCGTCCCATAAACTGAAAATGGCTGAGGGTTCGATTCTTGGTCAGGGCACATGCCTCGCTTGTAGGTTTGGTTATCGGTTGGGGCGTGTGTAGCAACTGATTGGTGTTTCTCTCCCTCCCTTCCTCTCTCTAAAATCAATTAGCATGTCCTCAGGTGAGGCTAAAAAAATAAGGAGAGATTTTGGGAGCTCGATAGGAAATAGTATGGAGTAGGAAGCCTTTCTTGCACTTTGAAATACTAGAAAGCTCCTACTCTGTTTACTCATCAGTCAAACCTGAGGGTAAAGGCATTTTCATCATTCAAAGCAGAAGAAGCTAAAAGGGGAAAAGAAAAGAAATGGTCCTGGGAAGGTAGGTTGGGGCCAAGTTATAGGGTCAGAAGTTGAACCATATTATTACTGGTATGTAATAATATGGACAAGCCACCTAATCTTTCCCGGTATCAGTTTCCTCTTCTTTATGAGGGTTAGGCACACTCTGAAGCCAGGCTGCCTGGGCTTGAGATTCTGGCTCTGCTACTTACTAGGTCTATGACTTCATACAAGTTACTTAATTATCGGTGCCTCAGACTCGTTATCTGTCAGATGGGGATGATATTGACCCCACAGTGTGCGGTGGCTTAGATTGAATGAGTAAGTGTATGGAAAACCCTTAGAACAATACCCGGCACATGAAAGTGGAATGGAAGTCTTAACTACATCTCTTCCAGCTCTACTGTCTTCCAATTCTTGAGATTTTGACTCATCACCAGATGTTATTCCAAACTCTAGAGCACAGGAATTGCTTAAGAGGACTCAAAGAACTGTAATTAAATTCCGTGAGTCAGTTTTCAGAGCTACCATGCCCACAGTTGTGTGAGATTATGAACTGAAATCGGGTGGCGCATTTCCCTGTGGACACAGTGCGCACATGTTTCCTTCTGAAACCTGTTTAGGAAGATGGCCTTAGAGGCTTAATTAAGACTGTAAACCCTGGCTTCTAGTCGCTGCCTCCCTGGGATGCTAATATTAATTTACAAGGTTTAACTGATGCCTTCTACTTGCTTTCTTGTAGTTCTGTTGTTTCTGATGTTGACAATGTCTGGCTACTGTTTTGACATGTACTTACTATAAAACACACTGTGCAACAGAGAGTAATGGTGTAAAACAGCACATGCATGTTTGAGGATCACAGCAGTAAGCCCCAGAGAACAAACAGCTTTTCCGAAGTCCTAACAGTTGCTTATGCATTAAGCCCCATTGAAAGAAGAACCTAAAACCAAGGTTAGTGGGCTTCAGGATAAGAAAGTCAGTAAAACGTGTAAACCAAGACATTTTATCTTGATTTAAAGATTATTCAAACCATTTTTTCCTCTTTGGAGTAGAATCCTCAATAAATAAAACAGATATGAGCAGAACTACTCTGCCTGAAGTTAGAGTAAGTGGCCTGGAGCCGAGCCTCCCAGCCTCCTCTTCACTTACTCGCTGTCCTTACTCTGAGTCACGTTTAAGGAACTCCAGGACTCCTGGGCTCAAAGTTTAGAAGTGAGTGATATAATTGATTTTCATTTGCCTATAGTATATTATTTATTTTCCCTAATAAAATTGTGAATTGCACAAAAATGAATTCCTTGTTTGTGGGTTCTGGATCCTATAATTTATTTGGTTTATCTTTATTCTGTCTTTCCCACCTTGGGATATACTCTTGCTCTTAATTCTCCTTCTGATGGCAAACGTCGGCACTTGGTATACTTCCTATGGAGATAAAGTTGATCTGGGGGCAAATACGCCTAACAGCTCTCTACTTGAAGAAAAGAAAAACCTTCTTATGAACTTGAACTTGAATAAAACCTGTATTTTGAGCCCTGGCTGATACGGCTCAGTGGATTGAGTGCCACCTGGGAACGGAAAAGCCACTGGTTCGATTCCCAGTCAGGGCCCATGCCTGATTTGCAGGCCAGGTCCCTGGTTGGGGGCATGTGAGCAGCAACCAATTGATGTCTCTCACACATCGCTGTCTCTCTCCCTTTCCCTCTCTCTATAAAAACAAGCAAGCAAACAAAAAACCTCTATCTTGACCTCAGGCTGTTTCTTTTTATTCATTTAGATCCCTCTGCCTCTGCTCATTCCAAGGTGGTCATCTTCACAGTTAACTCTTTGGGAAATTCTCAGTCCTACCTTGATGTGGTACAGAGAAATGTGGATATGTTCAGAGCCCTCGTCCCAGCTCTGGGACATTATAGTCCAAACAGTGTCCTGCTTGTTGCATCTCAGCCAGGTAAAGGTTTCATTTTAAATGAATTTGATGGTCCAGTGCATCAGTAGATTCGACATTACTGATAAAAGTCATAAAACTAGATTATAAAGGGACGACTGGGGTGTTCCGTTAAATCGCTCTCGTAATGAACAATATAGTATTTCCATGTCCTGTCATCCAGTGAATTCTTATGATTGACATTAACTAGAAGGTTACAAATCACAGTTTTTAATGTAGTACTACTATTACTATGTTCCAGGTTGTTAGCCATGCTTTCTTCGGTGAGAAAATAAACTCCCAAGAGAAAAATGCAGTGACTTAGTGAAAGATCTTTTGTTAATTCTGAAGTGTCATAAAATGTCAGTGAGCATGCCAGAGACACTTTTAATATTTTGTGTTTCAAATTGTTTGAAAGTATTTTACCTAAAAAAGAAATATTTTCAAAGAGTTAGGTGTGGTACTGGACTCAAATTGGTGATCACATTTTTGTAATGTTCCCAATATGAGGGTATGGTATGCACTCACTTGTTTTCCTGTAGTAATTGGTTGCGGGAGAGTGGTCTCTTTAATTCCTTATATCCTTTGGCATGTAAGAAGAAAGCAGTTGTGTTTTCGTTCCCATACTGCATAGCGGTGGTATGCGAATCCATATTTTAATTTAAAGATAGAAATTGAGCCTAACATAGATGTGAAAGAGAACTTGACCAATGAAAAAAAAAAAGTCTTCTGGTTTTCTGTACCTGGATTTCATCCTTCTTGCTTAATGATTCTAGGAAATTATTTTCCACTCTTAACAATTTACATTTAACAGCAGAGTCATGTTAAATCATGCTGGAACCTTGTTCATGTTTTCAATATCTATTAAAAGTATATTATGCCTTATAGTGCATTTAGGACCCAAGAAGAGTGCATACAAGTTCTAATATACTTAGTAAAATAATAAATATTTGCTTATGAACTAGGCTAGAAGTGTATGTTTAAAAATCTTTACATGTTCCTCTCGTGTGCACTATTTAGTGGAGGTCATGACCTATGTGACATGGAAGCTGAGTGCATTTCCTGCAACTCGAGTGATTGGAATTGGATGCAATCTGGATTCACAGAGATTACAGTATATTATTACAGATGTCTTGAAGGCACAGACTTCAGGAAAACCAGTATGGGTTATTGGTGAGCAGGGAGAAGACAAAGGTAAGAAACACAGTTTTGTTAGTTATATTACTAACCTGTCACTGATGGCCATGACATTCAGACACAGCAGGGAGCTCAAGAATCGTAGAGTTGAGTTGGTCTCTGCTCCACATTTGAGTGCCTTCTCTCTTACGTGCCCCGTATTCTGAAGAGAGACCCCAAACTTGTTATTCTAATTATATTTACTTTTCTGTAAATGTACAATTAGGCGAGACTCCTTAGTCAGGTTTTATAGTTCGTCAAAACTTTCTTAAAATTTTAAGCTTCCTGTATGCTTTGATGTCAAATGTTACCAGCTGTTATGTCTGGATTAGAGGTAACTTTTAAATATTTATACTTTTCTGTGTTTCCTAATTTTGTCATTAGGGATATTAGTATCTGTATAATTTTTAAGAATATTATTTTAATGAAATACAGCAGTATTTTAAATCTGCGTAAATCTGTGCTGGTTACCTAGAAGTTCACTGCCAGTGTTAGGCTATAGAATAAATCTTTATAAAACCTGACAATGTAATTCAAGCAGAAATATTTTTCAGGTTCAAAATGCCCCCTGACACTAAACACTAATCAGTAGGACCCTAGAAAAGGGTAGTGAACAAGAACTTGGAGCAGATGCATTAGAGTAATGGATGTTTAGGGGTTTAAACAAACCCAAGACCTGAATTTTACTTGCTACTCTATTTGAGTTCTGGTCCATGTCAATCTTTGGGTTATCCGACTATTGCAAATCTCCCAGTTAGTTTTCTCTCCCCCCCCCCAGTCTACCAAATTAATAATGATATTAGCCAAAACTTACACAGTGTTTACTATATGCTCTCAAATATTAATTCAATCTTCCTAAATCATACTCCTCTTTTCAAAAAATTTCACTGGCTTCTTCTGCCCAAACCATTAAATTCCTTTGCTTGGCACTCAAGGAGTCCCAAAATATAGTCCTAATTTTCTTTCCCAATTATAGGTATGGAGGTAGTCATGTCATTAAAGAGCTGGGAGGGACCCAAGGGACCATCGATTACTTAGGGAGCCAGGACGGGGTGCAGTATGGTAAGAATAGAGGCTCCTGTGGAGTCTGCAGCTTTCTAGGTCAACAGGTCCCGTCCCTCCTAGCCCCACCCCAGAGCTTTGCTTCAGCCTCAGGGACCGTGGCCCACGGCATTTCCCTCCTCCATAATCCCTTCTCCCTCCCTCGCAGCATATTTAACCCTCATCCTTCAAGCTCTCAATCAGGACCCCCTTATTTGCACTCTGAAGTTTTTCCTGATCACCTCACTCCACAGTGATTTTTTTCATTCCTTGGAGCTAAAAGTTATTGTTAGCTACATGGTGATTAACCATTTATTGTCTCATGATGTTTGTTCTTTTGTGAACCTGCTGTTTATCCTGACCCAGTTTGAATTTTGTATGTGTACCTTCTCCTTATTAAAAGTGTAAGTTATTAAGCTGTTCTTCTAGTTGAAAAAATCATACATTCACATTGTAAAAAAATTAAATTGTACAAAAAGATATACAGTGAAAAAATGTCCCTTCTGTGCCAGACACCCAGTTCCCTTTCTCTAAAAGCAATCACAGGTACCTGTTTCTGGTGTAATCTTAGAGAAATGTTTTGTGAATAGACAGGTGCATGTATGAAGTGTACATCCTACATCATTCTTTACCTTGCTGTTTTACTTATTGGTATGACTCAAAAACAATTACTACACATATATATGTATACATATACGTATGTGTATGTATATATATTTCATTCTTTTTAACTACTGGATATACCAAAATTTATTTAACCAGTCCCCCGAATAAGTGACAATTTTTGAGTGAATTAGAACATTTCACAATATGGTTGCATTAATATCACAAATCGTACAGAGAAAATCAAGGATGATATCACAATAACTAAATCTACAGCACTGCGTTGGCTGCTGTTAGAGCTATTTAGATAGTAAGAACCCACCCCTGTCTTTAGGAAGCTTAGAGACAGGTCCAAGGGAAGTAGGATGAAAGCACAAGGAAGGATAAGGTAATTCTGTCCTGAGAATGGGACCGGATGGGAACTAGAATAGAGGGATGTAGGTGCATGTGAATTGGGGTTACTAAGTATGATATGTAATATTCGACACATGTAAAAGAATGTATATAATGTATATGTATGTTTTAAAACATCATAGAGTATACATTCATGAATCCACACTCAGTTATTAAGAACATTACCGATACCACTGAAGCTGACTGTGTCCTGCCCAGCCCATCTCCCTATCGTCCATCTAGATACCACTGCCAGACCGTTGGTCATCCCGTCTTCTGCCTTGTTTCACAGATAAGTTGTGTCCGCAGCTAGGTCATACTGAGGTTGGCCCTGAAGCCAGGAATGGATTAGAGGCTCCCTCTGCTGGTTTCATGTGTAGATACAAGCTGATTATATTTTTAAGTGATATACGAACACAATAGCAATTATAATTATTAGTTTATATTGAGTAGCTATTATGTATATTAAATGGTTTACGTATCTTACCCTGAGAAGGACATGGTGGTTTTCCAAAGTAATAGATGAGAAAGCTGAAAACTAATTTGCTTGTAAGGGCATCTAGTAAGGGCAGAACTGGAGTTCGAACCCTGATCTACTCCAAAGCTGTGCTTTTGCTTGCTGTGACGTAATTAGATAATTTACCTATAGCACTTACTACAGTAAGTTAGCGCTGAGTAAAAATGCTCAATAAGTGGTAGCTGTCACTACAGTCATCAGCAAGATGGTGGTGCAAACTGACAGAAGGACATGTAAAACTCCACTTTGAAGTAAAGCAACACTAGGTTTGGAAACATAAGAATAGTAGTTGTGTAAGTAAAATTATTCTCTCCAAGTATTTCAGAGACAAATGACAAGTACAGCCACGTGACATACAAGACCCTCCAGGATCTGTTTCCTGCTTCCTTCCCCAGCTTCATCTTCTGCCAGGCGATCTGTGCTAGTCAGACGGTCACCTTGCAGTTTCCTGAATGGCTCGTGCACTCCCATGCCTCCCTGCCTTTGCACCTGATACTTCCTTTCCCTGAACATTCATTCACTTGACTAACTCCTGCTTGCCCTTCAAGACTAGGCTTGAGTGCCACCTCTCCCAGGAAGCCTTCCTGAATTCTCCTGGTTAAGTAAGTTCATGCCTCTGTTATAAACATTACCACGCTATGTTGTAACTGCATATTTGCCTGTCTGTTCACCCCACAAACACTGTAAGTTCCTTAGAATGGTCACAATAAATGAATGAAATGAACGATCTTGAAATGAATGAATTTCAGATTCAGATTCATTTCAGTTTCAAATGAATGAATGATCTTGACACTGTCTTGTGACCGAAAGTCATTCATATTAGGCCCCACCAAATTAGACAGTCAGCAAAACATGGACTTTGGAGATGCTCTTTTCAGCTGTGCTACTGCAATCACAGGTGAACTGCAGACCACTCGTTCCAGTGGTGTTTCAGAAACCCAAGGCTGGACCTCAGAACAGGGTGTTCAGTCATCTGCTTTGGGCATCAGTCTTATCGAAGGGGTAGGTGTTATGTGTGATGGACAAGTGCTCCATCACATCTTCCATGGTCGTTTTTCATTAAAATTTTGGAATTCAGAGGGTTACTGTTCTTGAGAAGTAGAACCAGAAAGATTAGGATTGATATTAGATATAATATTTGAAAGGGTTCCTTAAACGAGGATGGATTTACATTTAGGAAGTTTGAAGGCCTGGGCAGTAAATGAACAAACAATGAAATAATTAAATCCCTCTAAACTTAATTTAAAATTCTAATGACTGTCACAAGCAAATGTGAACATTTGGACATTTGAAAGTAGTGAAACTTTCTTCCTCTTTCCACGTGTTCTTTTCTCATAGCTCTGAGAGGAAAGATTAAGAATTTGATCATTGTGTAATATACAATGGTAGTAATATTCATAATAAATTTCCAGATGTTGTGCCCTTTGTCTTTTTTTATACCTACCTTGCCCATTTTATTCATCTCTCCAAGATATACAAAGGCTGTATTTCATTTAACATTTTCCTGCAACTTCCTATATACTGTGAATATACTAATAATGTACCAATATTTTTCTGGAAAGTAAGTCATGTATAATTCTTCTGTACAAGTAAAACAGTTTTTAAAGTCCCTCAATCTGTCCACGTTTATTTATATTTTTCAAAAAACAATTTTTGGTTTCTGTTTTTCAACTTAATTAATGCAAGTATGTCTTCCTCTTTGTTGCAAAATATAATTATGGATTGTGTGCGAGGTCAGTTCTGTATTATCTCCTGAGCATTCTTTTTTAAAAAATATGTTTATTGAACATCTAAACATAAATATGTTTAAACATGTTAAACATAAACATGTTTTAGGAGGGGGGAGAGAGAGAAGTAGAAACATCGATTTCTTGCCTCCTGTACACACCCCAACTGAGAGAGAACCTGCAACCTAGGTGTGTGCCCTGGTGGGGAATCGAACCTCCCGACCTTTTGATGTACAGGAAGATGCTCCAGCCACTTGAGCCACACTGGCAAGGGCTCTCCTGAGAATTCTTTACCATGGTAAAGAATATGTGTGAGAGGACACAAAAGATGAACAAATGGTCCCTGCCCCCCAGAAGCTTATAATCAGTTTGAGGAAGGGAGGCACCTGGATACATTGGGTGTTCTTTGTTACTAACACATCTCTAAATGGCCTAGTTTTGAATGCAGTTTAGAGACTTGTATTTTAAACATACGATAGTCTTATATATCTGAGTGTGTTTTTGTTTTTCTTAAATGAAGATTCGTATCAAAGAATGTCTTCACACAGATGAGAAACAGGTGAATATTAGAAAGGTTTAAAAAAAATTCTGATATGTCCCCTAAAGCAAGGGATATAAAGGAAAGAATAAACAAATGGGACCTCATCAAATTAAAAAGCTTCTGCATGGCCAAAGAAAACAGCATTACAATCAAAAGAGAACCAACTGTGTAAAAACATAATTGCCAGTGATACCTCGGACAATGGTTTGATCTCCAAAATATATAAAGAACTCACATGACTCCACTCCAGGAAGACAAAAAAAAAACAATTAAAAAATGGTCAAAAGACTTGAACAGACACTTCTCCAAGAAGGACATACAGAGGGCCCAGAGACATGAAAAGATGCTCAGTATCACTAGCCATCAGAGAGATGCAATTAAAACCACAATGAGATACCACCTGACACCAGTCCAAATGGCCATCATAAACAAAGCTACAAACAAGTGTTGGAGAGGATGTGGAGAAAAGGGAACCCTAGTGCACTGCTGGTGGGAGTGCGGACTGGTGTAGCCACTGTGGGAAACAGTATGGAGTTTCCTCAGAAAACTGAAAATGGAACTGCCATTTGACCCAGCAATCCCACTGCTGGGATTATACCCTAAGAGCCCGGAAACACCAATCCAAAAGCACCTATGCACCCCCATGTTCATAGCAGCATAATTTACAATAGCCAAGTGCTGGGAGCAACCTAAGTGCCCATCAGTAAATGAGTGGATCAAAAAACTGTGCTACATTTACACAATGGAATACTAAGCAACAGAGAGAAAGAAAGAGCTCCTACCCTTTGCAACAGCGTGGATGGAACTGGAAAACATTATGCCAAGTGAAATTAGCCAGGCGGTGAGGGACAAATACTGTATGATCTCACCTTTAACAGGAACATAATCAACAAAAGAAAAAAGCAAACAAAATATAACCAGAGGCATTGAAATTTAGAACAATCTAACAATAGCTGGAGGGAGGGGGAGGGGACACTGGGGGGAAGGGTTTTCAGGAACTGCTATATAGGACACATGGGCAAAACCAAGGGGGAGGATGGCAGCAAGGGAGGGAGGGAGGTTTGGCTGGGGTTGGGGGGAGTTCAATTACAACTGTAATTGAACAACAATAAAATAATTTTTAAAAAGAACTAAGAACTAAATAAATGACTTTATACAACTGTAAAAAAATAAAAGTAATTTTAACTTAATTTGAAAAAAATGTTGATTTTCAATTCAATATTAAATGCGATATAAATATTGAGTTCACATGCTCAGCTTTGAATTTTCAATTGTTTTTATAATTACTGTAGTAGAGGAAATGGGTAACACCAAAGATGCTCTCAGAAAACAGGACCTTGCCTGTCTTAACCACTGTGGAAATCTAGTCCAGAGCAGGTGACCAAATTACTCCTCACCTGGTGAAAGAGATTAGTTTGTGTGGTTCCCAGCTGAACAAATGTCACGTGTTTGCAGTACTTGAGGTCCAATTATTCACAGCCTGCTAAGGAAAGAAAGCTTTCTTTGGCCCTGGTAGAGGGCCAAATGGCCCTGGTAGAACTACTGTTGATGAGAGAGGACAGGTGAGTGGGCTGCAAGTAGACTTGGGGATCATGTGTTTTGGGGATCCCGGCTCAAAGTCTTTCTTACTGCAGGCAGTCAATATAACGCACCAGTGTCATCAGTGGAAAATGTAGCTATTGCTAGAAGGGGGGAAATATTTATTCAATGTTTAATACAGGTACCCCCAACTTCACACACTCATTTATCACATCTTAATCCTGTGAGAGTTACTGATAAAATATAATTACTTTTTCATTTACTTCCAGTGACCAAATGGGGTGGCCAAGAAGAAGCAATGAGTCACAACGCTCAGGCGCAGCTGTCCGCCAGGTAACGCTGAGTGTAACTGTGCGTTTTTCCAACTAACAGTCGTGTCCCTCGTTGCTGACACAAGAGCTGTCTACACGGCACGTGCTCGCAAGGCTCCTGTGGACAGAACTAGCTAGCACGGACAAATGCAAAAGTTCAAGGGAGCAGTGTTTCTGTTCTGATTTCTTATCTGAAAGTGGATTCAAGAGTGCTTTGCAAACTCTATTTAAGATACACAGTGGCACTTAAAGGGCAGAACAGGTTCCTGATTTGTAGGCAGAGATTTGCTGCTTCTATATCTAAACATCTGAGGATATTGAGAATTTTCTGAAATGTAGAAGAGAATTTCTGCATACCACTTATAAATGAATATGCATTTATTAATCACTCATAAATACATTTAGAAATTAGTCTAACATGAATGGATAAGCCGTATTATAAGTTCAGGCAAAAACAAAGTGTGATGCGCAGACCCTTGTATCTTGTGCTTTATTCAGAGGCCTTCCAGGGGTCTGCAGGTTGGGCTCTATGTATATATTTTCATGCCATTTTTTGTTTCACCATCACATAGTGACATACTTTCATGCAGTCTAAGTGATGGAGATTTTTAGCTTTTAAACCTTCAGCATATGGCCCTGACTGGTGTGGCTCAGTGAGTTGGGCATTGTCCCACAAACCCAAAGGTCACCAGTTCATTTCCAGTGGGGGCACAGGCCCGGGTTACCGGCCAGGTCCCTGGTTGGGGCCGTGTGGGAGGCAAAACCAATCAGTGTTCGTGATCAATGTTTCTCTTGTACATTGGTGTTTCTCTCTCTCTCCTTCCCATCCCTTCACTCTATAAATCAATCAATCAATCAATCAATCCTTTCCCAAAAAACCCTTCAGCTTATGGTTTTCAGAATATAACCACTGGAGAGAATATTCTTTTATTGAGAAGAATAATATGCTGTATAATCCATTCTAACCTGATTCTTTATATATTCTTTACAACTTTTAAAAGGAAGAAATTCAAACATGATTTTTAAATTTATATCATTTTTATTAGTTACAGAAGAATGTATACTATTATAAAACTTTACTGTAGATATCTATAAAATAGAAAGTGAAAAGCTGGGATAATCCCATTCTCTAGAAACTATCACTTTTAACTGTTTAAATGCCCATATGTTCAAATATTTTTTCAATGCTTCTGTAAACATCATTTCTTAAATTATTTTTATAACATTATTTTTATGTCATTTATATTATCCTATAACTTGATTTGTTTCCTTAGTAATAAATCTTGGACATTTTTTCCATATCGTACATATAAATCTACTTTATCCTTCTCAGAGCTACATGGCCCTACATTTGGTAGTTATTTATTTAACCAGTCACTTTTAAAAAATATTTGATTTAGCTTTTATTTTTAGAGAGAAGGGAAGGGAGGGAGAAGGAGAGGGAGAGAAGCACTGATCTGTTGCCTTTCGCAGGCCCCCAACCTGCAACCTGGCCGCAACCCAGGCATGCGTCCTGCCTGGAAATCCAAACGGCGACCTTTCTCTCTCCAGGATGACGCCCAACCCACTGGGCCAAGCTGGGCAGGGCTACCCAGTCACTTCTGATGAACCGTTTCCAGAATTCTTTCTGTCTGCAGCAAGGCAAACAAACATACTTACTCGTTTATCTTCGCACACTTGAGCACGTTGCTGTAGGACAGGTTCCCGGAAGGGGGGATCTCTAGCACAGGTGTGTCGGATCTTTCTCCTAAAAGGTAACTCTCACCAGCAGTTATGGGGATGCCCGTTTCTTTGTAGCTTCTCTAAAAGTCGTGACCAATTGTTTAAATATTTGCCAATTTTGATGGGCAAAACTGGTGTATTTATTGTTTGAACTCGTATCTAGCTAAATAGTGGTGGTGGTGGTGGTGAGCATCTTGTTATGTTATTAAGCCGTTTGTATTTCCCTCTGTGAACTGCCTATTTGATATTTTAAGAAAAACCTTAATCAGTAGTTTATCTGTAGGTTTTCCTAACAGTTACTCTATAGCTCTTATTTCTGCATTATAAAAATATGTAATTAATACCTTAGCTAGAAGGTAAAACTAAATGTGTATTTTGTTCATTTTCTGAGTTTTTTTTTTTGTGTGTGTGTGTTGTTGTTTTTTTGTAACCTAGAGCCATGGAATTATTAAGGGAAAAAGGTCAAAGATCCTGGTCTGTTGGACTATCAGTAGCTGACCTGGTTGACAGTCTTATAAATGATAAAAAGAAAGTGCATTCTGTATCAGTTTTAGCAAAGGTAATTCTCATTCTCATTCTCTCATCATATTTTTAAAATTTTGTTTCTGGTGAATAGCACCAGAAAAAGTGCTATTCACACTATAACCAAGCGTCTTCAATATCACCAGCTTTTAGAGTAACGTCTGGGAGGAGACAGTTCGGTCAAAGCCCTGTCCCACTTGGCTGTGGGAATTCTGGGCTCCTACCATGTTTCTCCTTCCCACATGTAATATTCGGGAATCCCCAAGAAGCATTCGTGTATTCCATAAACAACTCGTGGTTGTCATGTACCACCTCCGCCACCCAGGTCACCCCAGACCACACTGGTCATCAGTCTGCACTCTCCAGTTCAGTGTGTCCTTACCACTTCATCCCAAGCGTAAAGTCCCTAAAGCACAGCTAAGACCAGGCACAAATGCTTAATCAAATTTTCTGGAAAACTTAGGAATACCAGGAGAAATAAAACATGGAAAGGAAAATGTAGAACAGATGACTGTGTTTGACTGCACCCAGGGCCCAGCTGTGCCCCTCCCCGGGAACCTACTCTGAGGCCTTAGCCCCCGTCCTGCTCCCCGCACTGCAGGGGCCTAGCTCCCGTCCCACGAAGGGCACCTTTCTGACCAAGTCCCTCCTGTCTCACAAACAATTTCTGAAACAATTGCTTGAGTTCAGAAAATAAATGAACAAATTTTTTTAAAGTTCTGTATCACTTAGTACTAGGGCTATAAAAGCAAGAAAGTAACCATATTTATGATATTAACGTCTTTGCAGTCACTCAGCTGTATTATAATCTAATTTTATTCATTTCAGGGATATTATGATATAAATAGTGAAGTGTTTTTAAGTTTGCCTTGCATCCTTGGGGCCAATGGCGTATCCGAAGTCGTCAGAAGCACAGCGAAAGAGGACGGAGTGACTGAGAAGCTCCAGGGCAGCGCGTCATCGCTCCACGATCTCCAGCAGCAGCTAAAACTTTGAGCCTGAGGTTCAGAGTGACCCAAAAGGAAAGGTCATTTAGTTTTGCCAACACATATAGGATTGAGAACTTCTGTATCTTATTACTTATCCTTACAAACTGCTTGGTTAAGGCATATGGTTTCTTGGTTAGTTTTGTAATTTGAATTCTTAGGGAGTCACATAAGGGAGGGGAATCCATTTTTCTTTGTTGTTCTTGGGATATCTATATCATTCCTTAAACCTGTAGCAGAGGTAAACACTATCCGCACTATGCGTCATGTAAAATTCTGTATCCTCAGCGGAAAGCACATTCAGCACTTTGGGAATATTTTGAAAGTAATACATTTTTAGAAGAGAGTTACTCCCTGACAGTTACAGCAAACGTGATGAGCTGAAAGCCCTTTCTGGATTTAGGAAGTCTGTGCTCCGTGTGCATTCAGAGGACCCACAGTTTAAGGTGTTGTTTCCTCTTTAGAATACAGTTGGCAGTAATGGTAGGAAAGCATTTTGTTTTCCCTCTTCAATTAATTAGCTACCAACATAGGGAAAGGATTTACATGTACTTTAAACTAGTAAAGGGGAAAATGAAAATTTTTTAAATATATGAAGACAAAGTATAGTTTAACTTCCATTGGGACTATCCTTTTTGAAATTTTTTAATAATCTCTTTCTGGGCTATATCAGATCTCTAATATCATAAACTCACTGTAATATTAGTAAATTCATCGAGAAATGTGCATTTTGATGGCGAACAAAAGCCAGGCAGTTTACTTTAAAGCTGAAACATGACGGGGAGAGGCTGGATGGACTGGTTATTCTGAGCAGACCCTTCAATGACTCCCAGAGAAATGATGGGAGTCCGTCCACTTTGATGCTGGGTTGACAACAGTATGTTCACATGCGAAAGACAGCCTGTTGTCACTAAGGTGGCGTGCAGCTAACAGTGACAGCTAACATCTGCACTTCTTATGATTCAGGCAGTGTGATGAGCACTTTATTATTTTACTGAATCTTCAACAGTAGCCCATCGAGGTAGGGACTGTTACCATTATCATTTTATAGAGCAGGGAATTGAGCTTTAGTGACCCAGATCTCATGGTTAAAGGGTGCTTATCCATATAACTTCTCCTTTTTCTAAGTACTAGAAGAGGGAAAAGGCCTAGTAGCAAAAATAGTCACCACCAGAGTAAAGCTGGGGTGTTCTATGCTTCCCTTCTCATGTAGGAGCTGACTTTTTCCCAACATAGCTTTTAGAAAGATTAATTCTGTGACTTCCCAGACTTGCCCTCAGCAAGTAGCAGGGGGTGGGGGGGAGGGAGTGGGTGGTATGCACCGAAGTAGGTGTGTATTTATTTGGTCACTCAGGTAGTATTGACTAGGAGCCTACTATGTAGCAGGCACTGCATTTTTAGGTACTGCAGACACAGTGGTCAGCAAACCTGGACTAAGTACAAGCCCTTATGTTCCTTATGATTTAGTATGGGAGACATAATAATCAAATGTCACAAATAAATGTGCAATTGAAAATGTAGTAAGTATGGTGAAGAAGTCCAGGTGCTTTGAAAGCATATCCTAAGTGAATCCATACCTGGTCAGAGAGAGGTAGGAGCCCAATGGTCTATAAGGGGAGATGCATCCTAGATAGAGAGGAAACAGTCAAACGAATGTTGGTATAGACACTTATAATGATGAGCTTAAATCATTAAGGAAAGGTGAAATTATATCAGGTCCTATGTTTAAGAAAGTGGGAAAGTATTTAATATGCTTGGGAGGATTTTCACCAGAATTAAGTAGTATAAAAACCTTAGACACTTGAAGAGATGAGCATCAGTTCTGTGTGAGTTCACTAGACGGAAAGATTATTTCAGTGTTACTCTAAAAATGTATCCTCATTGCCCGTATGCATGAGGTAGGAAAGTAAAACTGAAAGAACAATTCCTGTGTTTTTTAGAAACACAACTAGCCTTTTTTAATATCAGATGTCTACTGAGAAATTAGATAATTTCTACTATCTAATATGCTCTTAAACAATAACCTAACTACAAGATACTGTATTATAGATGAATTGCCAAGGATTCACTACATTAATTATAACAGAAACATGTCAGTACAACAAATACCTACTGAACGTCTGTTATTCGAAGTATTGTGTTAGAATCTGAGTATTCAAGGAGGAGAAACAGCTCTTGCCCTACAGAAAAGCCCATGATATAGAATTCCGTCAGATAGCTCCTCGAGGGTCGAATATTATCTATCAATCATGTTGATACATTCCATATAAAAATTGAGAAGCAGTACCCCCACCACCTCATTATGATTTGGTGATAATTGACATTCATGATGCTGCTATTAAGTTTCACTTTTTTATTTTCCCCAAAATCATGCAATATCCCTTGTTGTGATTTTTTAGTGGAGCTTGAATTAAAGTGATTCTTTGATATTGTAGCAGAAATATTTTATTTTTCCAGTTTTACATTGTAAAAACAGTGAATAAAATAAACTTTGACTTTAAAATCACTGGAAGATTCCTAATTTGTTGAGTGGAAGGAAATTTATTCAAATTGAAGAGGAAGATTAATATAATTCTGTGGTTCCCAAGATATTTAGTTTTTTTTAATTTAAGTATCTTAAATGCAAAATGAAGAGACTGGATTTTGTTAATTGTTTTCAAGCTTTAAAAATCATTTTTACCAGGAAAACTTTTTAAACAATATATTACCTGCACTCCCTCAAATGATAAAAGCAAGGTTGCTCTAAGTCAAGGTACTCCTGAGTAAGCTGTGGCTCTAAACACAATTTGAAAACCACATTGGAGACAATTGTACTTAACAAGAATAAAAAAAGTAAAAAAAAAAAAAAAAGAAAGCCACATTGCTTTTAAAGACTTAAGAGGTACAGTGGCAGGATAGACTGCCATGCAGTTTTGTTTGCCTGGAGCTGTGTGCTTTACTAACATGCCCATAGTCCAAAAAAATTATACCTATTGGAATAATTTTTATTGTTGGGTGTGTGCATGCAACAATTTGTAATAATGCTTCCAAGGGTTTTCAGTTATGCCCTCTTTGTGTAAGGGACCTTCACCAAGGTGCCAGTTTAGAAGGGAATTACTACTGCAGCCTGTTCCTCATTAGCACTAGGCTAAAATCATCCAAATTACCATACATCATCAAAACCAAGTTTTACAGTATATTTAATGACATTGTACTTAAGATGGGTGGTGATGTGCAATGACCATCATGACTAGTTCTTCATAAGTGACTATGAAGAACTCTTATTAGTAGTAGAAATTTAACTAAGATCAAGCTCTCTTGTGCTGCACACAGCAATGAGCATCTGAAGATGAGCCTGCCCTCAAAGACTCGGACGTGGACACAAATACATGCGAGGTAAAATGCAGCCTGTGTCATCGTTTATGTCTGGGCACAGAGCAGAAGTTCTGACTCAGGGAAAAGGTTTCCTGGAGAAGAAATGACTGCCATGCTTTCTGTGAAACCAGTGCTCTGCACTTTCCCTCGTTAATGTAGTATTAAGAACTTTTAAGCTTCAGACAAAAACCTTGATAACTAGAGAGACCCTGGGCATCATCTAATGCTAGCCTCTCATCTTAGAACTGTTAAAAAACTACAGCCAGAGCTAAACGTGCACTGGCCTGCTAATATCACAAGGGCAAGTCAGTGGCAGTTTCCTGACTCCCAGTCCAGTGCCCTCCCATTTGATGAATCAGTCATTCAAGTTCATTGGCAAAACCTTCCCAATACATGTTCCCCTCCCTGCACCTGCTCCCCTAGTCGAAGAGCAACTGTGAACACCTGACGAACTTGTCCCAGCCCAGAGTTTCCACCGTAGGAATTAGTAGCCCTGGTCCCTGGGACCCGACCGCACCAGAGCATTGGGTGGGTGGGAACCAACCCCACATCTGGGATTACCTCGGAAGTGACGTAAAGGAAGCGGAAGGTCTGTAGTGGGGGCCGACTTCCTGTTGTTAGAAGCGGGGGGGTGGGGGGCTGGCGACTTGGTGTGCTACTGTGTGGGGCGGCCTGGGGCAGCCCCGGAGCGGCTGACCCCCTGCCTACGGGGACAGAAGCCGCAAGGTGGCCGCCATGGCGGTGTCGGAGAGCCAGCTCAAGAAGATGGTGTCCAAGGTGAGGCCGCGACGCGTTCGCTACCCGACCCACCCACCGCCCCCTTCCCAGCCTGGACGGGCCTGGC
This sequence comes from Carollia perspicillata, assembly GCA_004027735.1. Classification (NCBI taxonomy): domain Eukaryota; kingdom Metazoa; phylum Chordata; class Mammalia; order Chiroptera; family Phyllostomidae; genus Carollia; species Carollia perspicillata. The sequence goes on along the minus strand of PVKM010000276.1, from coordinate 84,097 downwards.
CCGACCCAGTCGGACGAGCCTCCCCGGCGGGCCGGGAACCCCATCGTGGCCCTCTGGTGTCTTTGCGCCCCCTAGCCCTCAGATCCCTGTCGCCTGGGATCGGAACCACAATACAGGGCCCGGGAAGGTCGGGGGCGGCGACCGTCAACAAAGGCACGGAGCAGAGGCCGTCCGCCACCTGCCGCCTCCCCTCCTCTCTCCTGGTTGAGTTTGGAGCAGTCTGTGGGGCAATATAGTTTTCGGTTTCGTTTTCCTTTTTATAAATACAAAGGGAAGGCTGTACTTAATTCTCGATCGGGGGAAGACGTCCACGCCGGAAGGGATCCGTCAGTCTTCGTCCTTCCCTCCCGGGCCCCCAGAGATTGTGTCTTTTTCAGTTTTGTATTCCTCACACAGCTCAATACCTGACCCGCGGGAGATGAGTAACTGTTGGTTGAATAGGCTCGATTTTAAATAACGTCCAGAGAATCAAAATACCAATATTGCACCACCTCGGGTAAAATAAATAGAATTGCATTACCATTTCAGGGACTTTGATTTATTTGCTAAGAGTAACTATTTTTTTATTTCGTTTTTTTCAATTACAGTTTACATTCAGTATTATTTTCTGTTTCAGGTGCACAGCGTAGTGGTTAGGCAGTTATACAGAGTCATTACAATATTATTGACGGTGTTCCCTATGCCGTACATCCCTGTGACTATTCTGTGACTACCCATTTGTACTTTTTCATCCATTCACCTTGTTCAACCAGCCCCCCAACTCCTCTCACTTCTGACAACCATCAGCCTGTTCTCTGTATCCATGAATCTGTTTATATTTTGTTTGTTCATTTATTTTGTTCTTTAGATTCCACATGAAGATGAAATCATACAGTATTTATCTTTCTCTGACTTATTTCTCTTAGCATAATATCCTCTAGGTCCATCCATGTTGTCATAAATGGTACAGTTCCATTCTTTTTAATGGCCAAGCAATATTCCATCCATATATTCCATATATCCACCACCTCTTTTTTATCCATTTGTCTACTGATGGCACTTGGGCTGCTTCCATATCTTGGATATTGTGGATGATGCTGCAGTGAACATAGGGGTGCTTATGTTTTTTCCAATCAGTGTCTTTGATTTGTTCAGATACATACCCAGCAGTGGAATTGCTGGGTCATAAGGCAGTTCCATTTTTTATTTTTGAGGGACCTCCAGTTTTCCACAGCGGCTGCACTGGTCTGCATTCCTACCAGTAATGCTGAGGCTTCCCCTTTTCTCCATGTCCTTGCAGACACTTGTCATTTGTGGATTTATTGATGATAGCGATACTGGCAGGTATGAGGTGATATCTCCTTGTGGTTTTAATTTGCATTTCTCTGATGATTAGAGACATTGAGCATCTTTTCATGTCTATTAGCCAGCCATAAGGATAACTGTCCATGATTGTATGCTTCATATAACCTGAATTTGTTTGCTTTGAACTTATCTTCATAGTTCCAGACCGGTGTATTTTTTTTCATTTTTTAGAAAACAGATAGGAAGTTTGTCTATTAAAGCTGTGAATTATTTTGATAATTACTTCAGATGTGGCACTTGATACCAGAGTGAGTGGGGTGGGTTTTTCTCCTCCTAAATTTACCAGACCTAATCAGAATAAGATATATGCGAAGTGTTCGCGAGTTGAATCTCCTGTAGTTCACAGGGTTAGCTTTGGATGTTTGTCAGAGCAAGAATGATAGAAACTGAAGGAACGTAAACACTTTTCAATGTTAATAAAACACACTATTATGTATAAACTTATTTCTTTGAAGAAAAATTTTCTCTAGACCTCTAGAGAAAGTGACAGCTTTCAAATACTGCTTCTCTTGGTTGTCTAGTACCTTCTAGGCTTTTTGACTTTCTCTTGATCAAGTCGTTATCCTTAATTGTAGATAAAGTTTTGGGGAGCCCTAGAAGATTGTGGCCCAGATCTATGTTATAACATGTATATACAGACATCACTTTTTAAAAAACAGTATATTGTTTTACAAACTGTGTAACTGAAGAGTATCTGTCCGTGGCATTTTTCATCTTTAAATTTATAGCATAGGATTAAATATTTATATATAAAGGCAAGAATATTCAAATATTGCTTTTGAATAATTTTTTAAAGGTTTTATTTATTTATTTTTTTGAGAGAAGGGAAGGAAGGGAGAAAGAGAGGGAGAGAGACATCGTTTGGTTCCCTCTCTCAAGCCCCCAGCAAGGCAACCTGGTCTGCAACCCAGGCATGTGTCCTGACTGGGCATTGAACCAGTGACCTTTTGGCTCACAGGCCAGTGCTCAGTCCGCTGAGCCACACCAGCTGGGGCCAAATACTGGTTTTGAATTTTAAAAACCATAATTAAGATTCCCAGGCTTCCTGCAGAGGAACTTGTCTCCCTCTCCCTTCAACTTCTTTTGATGTTAAGAACAAAAAGGATGTAGGTAAGAGGTGGGACAGGACATTCTACCCATCTTTTGGTTCTTGGACCAATATCTGAAAAACTCAGCCTCTCCTACAAGTGATGATGTCAGTTCTGAGTATCAGCATCTTTTCTATCCGGTCTGTAGAAGCAATATATAAAATTTCGTCCTCCTGGTGGAGGGTTAGCTTCAGGTGTTATTCTTTTGGTTAGGTGTGGTTCAGTGTAGGGATTGCCAGCCAGGACCATAGACACATTCCTAGGGTGATGGTCTTTTATTCTTGATTGTGGGACCGCCACGCCCATCATGGTACTTTGGGACACCTGCCTTGACTTACGTCTTGTTTTTTATTTTTCGTTTATTTATTGTATTGTATAAGTGACATATAACATTATACTTTTGTATATTATTACAGATCATTTTTTCCTTTGAACACTATCTTAGCTGCCAACTTAAATATAACTTTTTAGTTAACACCTTTGTCTATCATAAGTCCATCTTTATGCAAATAACTTTCTACCATCAATATTTCATAGAGGCAGTTATTCTTACGTAGTGTATCTGCGGCATTCCTAGAGGTGGAGTCACTACTGCATAGGTAAAAGAGAGCTGACATTAAAGATTGCTATGTGCCTCACACTGTTTGAGGTTTTAGGGATACAAAAGTGCACAGGTGAAACGACTGCACTTTTGGAAATTAAATTCTCATAGAAGACAATAAAGAACTCAGTAAATACATTTTAATAGTGTGTTGGAAGGCGATACGTGCTTTGGAGAAAAGTAAAGCAGGCGAGGGGAATAATGGAAGAGCGCTAGGGGGTGAAGAGGAGATGGGTTGCAGTTTTACAGGGTGGAAAAGGAAGGCCTTTACGAGAAGATCTGTTTGAGCAGAGACCTGAAAGGGGTGAGGGTGCAAACTGGAACATTCTGAGGTAAGAACATTCCAGAAAGAAGGAAAAACAAGTGCAAAGGGCCTGAGACAGAAGCTTGTTATGCATGATAGAGGAACAACAAAGGAAGTGAAGGTGGCTGGCCTGGAGGTAGCAAGGGAGAATGTATTGGTAAATGAAGGAGCGGGAGACTTCGGAGGGTCTTGCAGGTCTTTGTAAGGACTTTGGCGTTTATTTGGAGTATGATGGGAAGACTAGACTGTAGGAGATTAACAGGGGAGGCAGAGATACCTATAAAGAGGCTGTTGCAATAATGGTGGCCTATGGAGGTAGTTAGAAGTGATCGGATTCTGGATATTTTTGAAGGTAGAGCTAACAGGATTTTCAACTGTAAATGTGAAGTAAAGACAGGCATCGGGTATAACTTTCCAGGTTTTTGGTTTTTTTTTTTTTTTTTAAACATTTTATTTATTTATTTTTAGAGAGAGGGGAGGGGAAGGAGAAAGAGTGGGAGAGAAACATCAATGTGTGGTTGCCTCTCATGTGTCCCCTACTGGGGACCTGGCCTGCAACCCAGGCATGTGCCCTGACTGGGAATTGAACCAGTGACCCTTTGCTTCACAGGCCTGTGCTCAATCCACTGAGCTACACCAGCCAGGGCTCCAGGTTTTTGGTTTTGAGCAGCTAGAAGGAGGTGAATATGGAAGGCTTTGGAAGGGGTTCGATTTGGGGAAAGATAAGGAGTTCAGTTCTGATTATATTAAATTTGATATTCATTCCATACCCCAGTGTAGCTATCAAATTGGCAATTGTACATACATGTCTGGATTTCAGGAAAGAGATTCAGACTGGAATTTTAAAATTTGGGACTTACCAGCGTATAAATGGCATCCAAAGCTGTGAGGGAGATCACCAAAGGAGTGACTGTAGCTAAAGGGGAGCAAGGACTGAGCCCTGGGGCTTAATAATCCTAAGAGGTTGGGAGAAGGAAAAAAACGAGCGAAGAGACGGAGAAGGCACAGCAGGATGTGGGGGCTAACATTTAGTGGGGGGAAGTCATGAAAAGATCATAATTTCTAGATCAAACTACGAATTCACAGGAAATGTAGGGGGCATAGGAGCATATATGTTAAACTACACCAAAGCAATGCAATTAGCAAAGTACTAACTATGGGAGCCTTTATACGACAAATGAACCAATTTCATCAACAGATTCCAGTGGTACAAATAGAAACGGGCCCATCACCTGATGAGTAGGTGATATACTTAATAAAATGTGATATACTTAATAATAATGGCATGTTAGCCATAAAAGGAGTGAAGTACTAATACATGCTAGCACATGGCTGTACCTTACACACATGCAAAATGAAAAGAGCTAGTCATAAATGGCCTCATAGTATACCATTCCATTTATATGACATGTCCAGAATCAGCAAATTGATAGAAACAGAAAGTTGACTGGCAGATGTCTAGGGTGAGTGGGGGTGTGGGGCAGGTGGAATGAGGGGGTGATGGCTAAAGGGCACAGGTCTCTTTTGGGGTTGATGAAAATGTTCTAAACTTGATTGTGGTGGTAGCTACACAAGTCTGCACTAAAACCACTGAACTTTATATAATTCCCTTTACATTTGTGGATTATATCTCAATAAAGCCGTTATCAAAAAAGAGGAATGGAGAGAGAATTTATAGATTCAAAGAGCCCTAAAAGACATTTTAACAAAATACAGTGTGTGGGTTTTATTTGGATTTTAATTGAAACTAAGAAAAAAAAAACCAGTGGCATGGATGAACCTTGAGGATATCATGCTAAGTGAAAAAAGTTAAGACAGAAAAAGTTAAGAACCATATGATTTCATTCATCTGTGGGATATAAAACTGAAAGGAATAAATGGATAAACAAGAAAAACAAGCAAAAACTCATAGACAGCCCTTGCTGGTGCGGCTCAGTTGGTTGGTATCCTCCTGCACACCAACAGGTTGTCGGGGGTTGGATCCTCAGTCAGGGCACATACCTAGGTTGTGGGATTGGTCCCTGGTTGGAGAGCGAATGGGAGGCAACCATTCAGTGTCTCTCTCTCCTTTCTCTCTCTCTCTCTCTCTCTCTCTCTCTCTCTCTCTCTCTCTCTCTCTCCCTCCCCCCCTCCCCCTCCCTCCCCACTTTCCTACCCCTCTCCCTCCCCTCTTTCCTCTCTCTCTCTCTTCTCTCCTTCTCTCCCAAATCAATAAATATTTAAAAATCTCATAGACACGAACAACAGCATGGTGGTTATCAG
>PVKM010000276.1:0-78398 GCA_004027735.1 Carollia perspicillata | reverse complement strand
GCACACAGTGCAATAGACAGACCCTGAATCATAGAAATGTACACTCAACACCTTTATGATCTTAGTAACCAGTGTCACCCCAATGAATTTAATTTGTAAAAAGGAAAAAAACCCATGAGTTTGCATACTTGATAATATTAAGGAAATGGTTATTATTTGAGTGAGATAATAGTATTGTAGGCTTTTTTAAATGTAACGATTTGTTTATTTCTACTGGGGAAGGAAGAGGATAAATAGAACAATTTCTGATTTGCTTTCCCCTGTATACACATATACCCACCTCCATACATAAACACACACGCACCCCAAAAATACCCCAAGGCAAAAAGAAAAAGGAAAAGTCAAAAATCAAAACACTTTTAAACTGCACCAGGGTTTCATATTTTGACCAAAAGGATAGATCCTGGGAGGACATCCAAAATGCAAAATCAAATGACTGAAAAATGCTAAGCAAATGGCATTATTAATGCACAGAGTAATACAACGGTTACTGAACTAGTAACCATTGATGTTCTTCATGTTTGTAAAACTTTGGAACCTCAGAGCTGATTTGCTCTAGTCCATACCAGCTTCCAAAAACCAGAAAAGATTTTAGTTAGCTTCATTCTGTGATGCCTTGTCAAAATTTCCTACAAGATCTGGAACATCCCCCTCCTCATCGATGACTGATCGTTTTGGGCGGTTCGCTGTCCAATACTTGCTGAGGGGAGTGTTCAGTTAACTTCCTAAGACTTGCTAAGCTGTCAGCACCAAGCTGACTTACTACTCCAGGAAGCATTTCTGGGATTGGTTTGCCTTTTGGGTGACTGGTAATTGCAAAGGTGTTAGTGGAAAGGGAAGCTTGGACTGTGGGATTGTTGAAATGAGTAACTGTCCCACAATCTTTAATTATGTTTATCTCTTCTGTACCAAGTTTTTTAGAGAACTCTGAAGTTTTTTGTCATCAGCTATAGCTGTTCTGTGTATCACCTTCTTTCTGCGAGCTGTACCCTTGCCCCTATCCCGACCTGGGCCTGAAGTCTGGCTAACTTTTCTTGATTTATGCTGTTGGTAGACCCGAAGCAGGGAGGGTCCTGCACCCCCACCAGCCCACAGCAAGAGCAAGATGGCTGCCTCAGTGTGGGGGGTTTTAACTTTCTTTAAGGAAACAAACTAAAATATTTATGGGCAATAGGATATAATGTTATGATTTATTTCTACATAATATAGGAAGAGGGAAAGATGGATGAGATTATAGATTAAATAAGATTGGCTATTGATTATTGTTGAAGCTGGGGTTAGGATAACAGGGGGCTCATGATACTATTTTGTCTACCTGTGGATGTTTAAAATTTTCTATAATAAAAAAGCTTTGAAAAAGAGAGAATAGAGCACCAACTGGTGTAGCTCAGTTGACCGGGCAAAATTCCACAAAACAAAAGGTCGCTGGTTCAGTTCCTGGTCAAGGAACATGCCTGGGTTGCAAGTTCAGTCCCTGGTCAGGGCGTGTATGAAAGGCAGCCATTCAGTGTATCTCTCTCACATTTATGTTTGTCTCTTCCTCCTTCTCCCTACCTCCACCTCTGCCTAAAAATAAATAAATAAATAAAATATAAACGAATAAATCTTAAAAAAATAAATAAAGAGACTAGAAACAGCAGTCCAAGTCAGCAAAGGTAGGCAGTGCCTCAGGAATTTTTGCTATGAAGGGGACCTGAGAGAAGTGTGGCTGTGGCTGGGGGGAGGGGGGGAGGAAGGTTAGGGACAGGTTTGTGTGAGTAAGATGGGGCAATAAAAATATGTTTGTGTGCTGATAGTACTGATCCCATGGTCTAGGGAAGTTGGTGCTTCAGACAGACGAGGGCAAAAAAATGCTAAAGTAAAGAAATGCTAAAATAGACCTGGATTTGTTCCCTGTTTTTTCTTGCATTTTCTTTCTGTTTATCAATCTTTGTGCTAATCTCTGAAGTTCCTTTGACTTTACATTCAAATGCTTCTATTGAATGTTTTGTTTCTACTCTTACATTTTTTATGTCCAAAGTTGTTTCTTCTCTGCGTGTCCTTGCACTACAGAACAGAAAGAGTTCGTCCACTGGGCACTAGCGGAGCTAGACACTGAACACTGAGACTTGCCATGGAGAAATATTGGCTATTTTGATGAACGATGCCACCCAGGAGAACGGGAAGCGAATGCTCAAAAGTCCAAACTTCCCAGTGGCGTTTCGGTTACTAATTAGTATACGGCACAACCCCAAGACACTTTGGGTTAGGGTTTTGGGTTCATGCTGGGAGCTGATTGGTCAGAGGCGAGGTAAGGGTAAATCTTTTCTTCAGGTTGAGGACAGTTCTGAATTCTTTTCCAGTCCAGAGTTGCTTGGTCCTATGGTCCTATCTCATGGGAAAGTAGCCAGGGGGTCATTCCATCTTTGAGCTCCGGTCCTGAAACGTAACCTAGGACCTTGTGATCATTAGTCAGGTCCTGGTTACTATCTTGTGCTGCCTTGGGGGTTGCTGATTATGGGGGCAAAAGCTTGGTCTCTGAGTGGGTATATGTATAGAGAGAGATGATATGATTTCTAGAGCTAGGATTTAAAACTGAATTTAAGCCAAGACAGAAGAACCCTCGGTTTCACTTGTTTCATGGATACAGTGTCATTTCTTCTTTCTTTGAAGTTATTGATCCTAATCCTTTTTGAAATTTTCTTCTGCTTCTTGAGTTTTTTCTGATACTACTTAGTTTCTTTTCTGTTTGTTTTGGTCCCTGACATGCTTCCGAGTATTTCTGAATAGCTAACTGCTCCTTTTTAGGAGAGAAACACTGAAAGCTGATTGAAAGCTTTGTGTGCCTGGGTAGAGTTTCTCAACTGGTGAGCTTCAGTATACAGTGTTTTGATCAGATGGGGGTCCCCATCTTCTGACCTCCTAACCTGCCAAGAGCGTGTAAGCCAGGTTCCTAGTGTTCCTTTCTTTCTTCCCGCCCTTCCCCATCCCCAGGTTCCTAGTTTTCTGGAGTTGAGTGGTACAGGGCAGAAATGAGAAAATACAATACAGCAAATGATAAGTCGCAAAATAGTTGGTATTGACAATATATGCTGGAATTTGAAGGAGGAAAGGGCTAAAAGGAATTCTAGAAAAGGATTCATTAAGAAAAGGGAGAAAGCCCTGGCTGGTGTAGCTCAATGGATTGAGCTCGGGCCTGTGAACCAGAGGATCGTGGTTCAATTCCCAGTCAGGGCACATGCCTGGGTTGCAGGCCAGTTCCCAGCAAGGGACACATGAGAGGCAACCATACATTGATATTTCTCTCCTTCTCTCCTTCCCTTCCCCTCTAAAGATAAATAAACAAAATCTTTAAAAAAGAAAAGGGAGAGAGAGATACATGCTAGATTTTTGAGACTGATGAAGATTTGATTTGGTAGAGGACCTTTTAAGTTGGAAGAAGAACTCAAATGGAGTTAAGCAAAGGATTTGAATAGGCGTCAGGAGAGAAAGTACTGAGGTTCTTCCAGGCTTTAATTAATGGTAGTGATTAGTCGGAACCATTATACTTTTAACAGTGCTATTACAAAAATAAGATTTTAAGAAAATTAACCTAATAGTAAAATAGGTGTGTTGGTTTTAAACTAAATTCTTATATGATTTTCCTTTCCAGTACAAATACAGAGACCTAACTGTACGTGAAACTATCAATGTTATTGCATTATACAAAGATCTCAAGCCTGTATTGGATTCATATGGTGAGTTTACATAATGAAATATCAATTACTATACTTTGAGTTTACTCCTCTTGTTAATAATGATTATAGGTTTCCCATTTCCCTTTTAAGATTGTTGGTTTTTCCATTGTAGGACTAAACCTTCACCTAATGTAAATATTGGAGGAACAGAAAATTACAACATCTAATTATAGCATCTTGTATTTGTGTAGTCGTTACAAGCTTTTATAGAGTATTCTAACATAGAGCTATGCAAATTCAGGCCTGAAGGGGATGTTAAAGGTAGTTTAATTCATCATCTCCCAGAGTATTATCGTAGCTGTGAAGAATGTTGCAGGGCGGTGGGGGCAGGATCTGCTGTTAAATTTGAGCAGTTGTGGATTGAACAAAATTCAGTGGGTTTCTTTGCATCCATGTTACAGTGTTTCTCAGAGCCTTTTATGGGTTAATACATTACACTTCAACAAGAGGGGAGAGAATGCCCTTATATTGTAGTGTATCCTAAAGTTAATTACTCCCCTGCATCTCTTCATAGTCTTAGGAAGATATTCAGCAAAATGATATGCTGTTATTTTATAGATGAGGAAAACATTTAAAAAATATCCTTAATTCTGTGGCATGCATAGGTGACAGTTTCATTATTGAGATGAAATCAACCTCAGTTTTAAGTAAGAAATGCCAGTACCTAATAGTCTCTTTGTTCCCACACCGGATGTGCCAGGGCCAAGGGCTCCTGTCCATGGCGAGGCCCTTGGCACGGAGGACAAGGAGCTGAAATTGTAGCTAAGACCCTCACTCTAAATTCCACTTATCCTCAGGGCTTTGAAAGCATCAGGAGAGGCAGGTGGCAACAGAGGGACGGTCGGTCCTGGGTTTCCTGAACGGCAAAGATGGCACTGGGAGTTCTTTTCCAGTTCTACCTCCTGTCCCCATACCGTACTGTGGTATCTAGATCCGCAGAAAAACCTCATATTACCAAAATTAGTTTATTTAAAAATGGTTTTGGGGGGGGTGGAGAAAGTGGACCTAGAATTTTACTGTGATAGTTTTTACTGCCTGCTAAAAAAAAGTTTATTGATCAAAAAGATCTCAACGTCATTGAAAAAATATCTTACGTAGCTTTATATGGTCAAATCACATCTAAACCATTGCTACTATTGCTATCAACATGCTTTTAAAGTAAATAAAGTCATACATTTAAATAAGGTGGAGTTTTTAAAAGCACAAAATCATAATAAATTGTAGTGTGGTTTATAGTCGTCGATACTAAGGAAAAGAACTGAAGTCAGCAGTACCGTGTTCTTGGGCTTCATGTTGCAGCTTTTCCCACGTGATACACATTATGTGTGCCCTAATTAATCAGTGGGTTATAGCTAGAAAACTTGTGTGATGTGGTATGAGAAATACTTGTATTGAAAGATACATATATATTTGACTGAGAAAACTTTTCTTTTTAAAACTGGTTTATGCTATATTAGGATTGAGAATGACAGTAAGTGGGGCTAAACACATGGGAAATCGAAAATTTTATATTAGATGAACTTGAAGTATGGTATCAGTTGATAGTTATTTTCAAGTAATTTTACAGTCATGTTAGTTAGGAAAACAGCTCATATTTACTGAGATTATAGCACTCACACTCATTTTCCCAAGTAATTCAAAGCATCTTTACTCAAAAACTGATCCCACTGAGTTACTCAACAAAGGACACTCTTGTTATTGACAAAATGGATGATACAGTAACAAGTTAAACTGTTTCAAGGATACTAATGACTTTTAACCAGTGTTTCTAAAAGAATAGCTTAATGGGAACATCTATAAAAATGCTTACGTTTAAATTGTTCTTTCCTTTCAGTTTTTAATGATGGCAGTTCCAGGGAACTGATGAACCTCACTGGAACAATTCCTGTGCCTTACAGAGGTAAGTGTCCTGTGTAATTTATGTTTCCAGTATTGATGCATTTCGATGCATATAATACGTTGCCAAAGAGTTATAAGTAACTTAAGCCTATTTTCTTATGATTTTCATGATGATATAGAGATTTTAACTTCTGTTGGAATTGAACTTTATTTGGCAACAGCACCTAATATTTTCAGCATTTTTCCCTTCCTACCGGCATATATCAGTAAGTGCCTCCTTGTGCTGGGAGACTTTGAAGTTTCACAGAATCGGAGAATTTTAAAACTAGAAAGGGACCTTACATGCTTCCTAATTCTGCTTCTCACCCCATTCAGACTTTTCTGACAGCGAGAAGCTGCACAGTGTAGTGGCTGAGGCAGAGGCTTTGAAGTCAGGGTAGAGTATAATTTCAGGTCTCACTGTCTGGTCTATCAGGTTGGTGAACATGGACATCTGTAACATTTGGATAATAGCATCTAACTAAAAAAAGTTCATTGTATGTAAAGGACTTAGTACAGAGTCTGGTATATAATAAACACAAGTCAAAGTAGCTATTATTTAAGGTTGTAATGCTGGTGATAATTTTGTACTGGATAATTACATCTTTGTTAGCCAGTTAGCCACCCTCTGCTGGAATACTTACAGTGGTAAGGGTACATTCAGTTTCATAAACGACTGTTTTGTTTTTGGACAGCTCAGTTTGTGAATTATTTCTCGTGATTTACTAAGACCTGTGTCTCTGTAACTTAGCCATTGCTTTTATATAGTACCCGCTGTGCATGAGGCATAGGGGGTAAGGGCTGTGTATACAAAGATAAAGGATGTACCTTCTCTGGAAGCACTTACAGGAATAGGGGAAATGGGGGGAATAAATAGATACACATTGCTCTAGCTGATGTGGCTCAGTGGCATGAATGCCAGCCTACAAATCAAAAGGTCGCTGGTTCGATTCCCAATCAGGGCACATGCCTGGGTTGCAGGCCAGGTCCCCAGTTAGGGGTGTGTGAGGGGCAACCACACATTGATGTTTCTCTCCCTCTCTTTCTCCCTCCCTTCCCCTCTCTAAAATAAATAAATAAAATCTTTAAAAAGTAGATATTTATAGTATTCTATAACTGCTATAGGATGATGAACTATAAAGGTGTCATGAGATTACCAAGAAGAATAGGATGATGTTGGATGATAATGGAGGAAATGACATTTGAACTTGGTGTTACAGGATGAGTCAACCATTCATAACAGAATGGACATTTCAGACAGAGGGGAAAAAACATTTGAACATCAACACTGAATAAAGCATGTGTGATAAGACTAGGGAGGACTGAACAAAATTCAGGATTACTGACTTTACCTTCAGGAATTAAACTCTGCTTATGGAACTAGGTAATGGGGGAAAGAGGGAGCAGGAAACTATGGTGAACATAATTAAGGATATTTATTTCATATATATAAAAATTTTATCTAAATCCTTCCCTCACCATTTTTCATATGGCATAGTTCTTAAACCCAAATAATTCTGGAGAAGTCTTCATTTTCACAAAGCAAAGAATTCTGGTTGGTGGAAATAAACTTATGTTTTCTATGTTAGGATATATTCTATTGGGAGTCCTTTTTTCATTGTAGAAGTAGTTTTGGGTAAAAAAAATAAATCCAGAGTTCCACAACTGTGTAATTTCTTTACATAAAATTTATATGTATATATTTATATGAAGTAAAACCATTTCTAAGAGGAAAAGTATCTGAATTTATGTTAGGTGATTCAAATGGTTTCCTGGGACATTGGCTTTGAGCTTAGTAAGAAAAGGCTACGGTTATGTTCACTGTATTAATTCTGTTGGATCCTTTGAAACACTGTTCAATTTGACTACATATAGTCAGATTTATCACCTGAGAGAGGCTCTATTTCATAAAGCAAAAAGATCACATCATAGATTGAATAATTATCACTGAAAATGCCATATATATTGGTCAAGTTGTAGCCACCAATCAGCATCTGTTTGACAGTTGGATTGGCTTTGGCGAGGGAACTGTATCACTTTCTGATAAGATACCATAATCCATGGTCTTGTATAACCCTTCCCAGTGAACCGTATTAACTGAAACGACAAGAGGCAAGTAGCAAAAAGTGGTTCAGATAACTCCTGAAGAGTGCCCGTACAGCAGCGAGCACCCACTAGCAGGGTGGTGATCAGTGACTCCTTAGTCCTGCTGGGGTGTTTTACAAACTGAAATTTGAGAAACTGATCTTAAACAGAACTTTGAAATATTAAAAGATTGTTGTGATTTTTTAAAAGTGTTGCTTACTTGTCTCTTGCTTACCTGCTAAGCCATGTTGAAAAATAATAAAAATAGAGTAACTGAAGTTTCTTTCTCTCTCAGGTAATACATATAATATTCCAATATGCCTGTGGCTGCTGGACACATACCCGTATAACCCCCCTATCTGTTTTGTTAAGCCTACTAGTTCGATGACTATTAAAACAGGAAAGCATGTTGACGCAAACGGGAAGATTTATCTTCCTTATCTACATGAATGGAAACATGTAAGTATTAACAGTGTTCTGTGAATTCGTTGTATTTTATATATTTTGTTCACTGTCATCTGCTTTTTGTTAACACTCAAAGAGGATTCCGAGGAGGAGATGAGCTCACACAAGATCACTTATGCCAAGCTGGGTAACTGAGAAAGGCTGTCCACAACAAATACGGCCAGTAGCAGTGTGGCAGCCTCGTGGCCACCAGCAGACTGCGTATGTGATGGTGGCTGCATAAGAGTTTAATGGAGCTGGGAAATTCCTGTTAGGGTGATGTCGTGGCCATCCTGACATTACAGCGCAATGGGTTACTCACGTGTTTGGTCATACTGGTATAAACAAACTGACCACGCTGCCAGACCTATAAAAGTGCAGCACACAGAGTAACAGCAGCAGGCTCTACCATCTGAGTTTGTGTGAGTGCATTCCGTGATGCGCACACAACGATGGAATCTCCTAACCACCCATTTCTCAGGATGTGTCCCCATTGTTAGGTGGCACATGACTGTATATCTTGTGTTTGTACAGAGCTTGGCAATGTACAGAATATGCCTAGTCACTTTTATTTAAGTTGAACCTTTAAGTGTAGATAGAATTCATGTAGTGGGCAGTGCATTTAAAAAAGTAGTATACTGATGGCATGTATTTGTGAAACTATTCAAATCTTGTTACTCAGAGTGTTCAAAGTGTTCCTATCAAGCAGTAATAATGGTAGGAAACCTTTGTTTCTGACTGTCATGGTAAAGCTCTGGCACCCAGCGTTCTTATCAAAACAGCTGGAAAAGCCGAAGTACAAACAACAGCTGTGGAAGGCTTGGAGAGCCATTGAGGCAATCAGGACTTGAATGGCCAAGATCCTCTAGTGAAGGGAACTGCAAGAGCTAAGCCAGCATTCTGCCGGTTTTCCCTGCTGATTCTTACTACGGGGTAAGGAAGAGGCTGAGGATCTGGGCAGAGGGCCTTAGCTAAGAGGCAAAGAAACCTGCAGAGTTTCTAGCAGTTTAGAGCTGAAAAGACAACAGTTGCTGTTCTATCTGCCAATACAGCCAGTAATTTAGGAGCCAAATTTTGGAAGAAAAGGAAGTTACAGAGATAAACCAGATAATCTAAGTTTTCCCCACAAAAGATATGCTGAATTCCTAAGCTTCAAAGACAGGATGATTAAAGCTGAGCAGAAAACCTCTGAATGCAGAGCCAAGTTCTCAGCAGTCTCAGGTCGAGGAGGCTCTAGGAGTTCGGAACCTCAGCACGGAAGGGGGTGTGGGTAAACATCCTAGGCTCTTAGTCAGTGCCGCCGGAAGAACATATCCCAAGAGTGAGAAGTCAGGCACGGTGAGCCTTACAAAACCCCAACCTTGAATAAGCTCAGTCCCTGATTATATTGAGGTGATTCTCACAGTATCTGCCTGACATAGGATAGGTGAACCCTTGCTGGAGGAACATAATGTGTAAACCCTCTATAAATTGTCATAAAATGTAACCAGCATATAATTTAAAATTAACAAGTACATCAAGAAAGAGGGAAAAAGGCAAATAGAACTAGGACACTGCCACCCCCAGGTAACCCACTTACCAGACACAGACTTGGAAATCTTAGAACTGGAGAACAGAATAACAGAAATGAAGAACTCAATGGATGGGATTGGTAGCAGATTGGATTCAGTCACAGTAGAGAATTAATGAACTGTTAAATGAATACTTTGTAATTTTTTAGTGCTATTAACCTAGGAATAAGGCTTACAAAAGATGTACAAGTCCATTGTGGAAAAAATTTTATTCAAAGACATCACAGAAGACTTAAGTCAAAGGAGAGAGAGCCATATTCATGGAATAAGAAATGCTGGTTCCTTTCGAACTGATTTATATCGTAATGAGTTTTTGTTTCTATCTGTATTTGTTAATTTTGTGAACATGCTGGGCTCAATGGCATGACATTTCTTCACACTGCTAAGAATTATGCACGATTTAAAACCTATGAACTGTTCATTGAAGGAGACTTCCAGTCATTGTCATCAGACCACGGGTAACTGGAACTGTGGAGAGTGGCACTGCAGGTGGGCAGGCAGGGAGCGCCGCACACGACACAACAGATTTGCTCCGCGTAAACAGCTCAATAAGTAGATAATCTCTTAGCTTTATTCAGTTAATTAAAAGAAACTTTGGTGTTTGGGGTCCTGTAAAGAAAATTACCAAGCTGAGTTGAAAACTGATTCTTAAAAATGGCCGAACTTTTCCATTTTGCCGAAAATTAAATCTGTAGCTGGTTTAAATTTGTCTTCTGTTTTTAGCCACAGTCAGACTTGTTGGGGCTTATTCAGGTCATGATTGTAGTGTTTGGAGACGAACCTCCAGTCTTCTCTCGACCTACGATGTCAGCGTCTTACCCACCATACCAGGCGACAGGGCCACCAAATAGTAAGTAGAGTTGGGATTTGATTTTTAAATTCACAGGAACAAAAGAAAACAAAACCTTATTAACCAAATGTTTTTAATAACTTCACTTTGCTTTTTAGCTTATCAAGTTAGTGGATTTTTTGGAGGTGTTCTGAGGCCCCACATCTGCATGTGCAGATTCCCACCAAAGACTGGCATTTGGGCTTTCATTTGTGGGTAGAAATCCAACTCCGGTGTGCTGGATTCCAGAAGTGGGGAGAGAAAGAATGCTGGAATAGAGCTAGATTTTTTTTAATTATGCATGCCGTGGAATAGCCTTATTTGGTCAGTTTGGAAGCAGATGTAACTTGAAAGGTAATCTGACTTCTCCTTTTCTTTACAACTTCAGAATCAGTGTTATAGATAAGAATCAATGACAGAGTCAACTAAATCGATCCCATTCAGCTATTCTGGTATACACAATTGGACATCTAGCTCTCAGCCTTCTTCTTTTCAGTACAGCCAATTCATGACTTTACCTGGGGTGGGGCGAGTGGGCACATGGAGTCAGTACCAGTTCTCCCCTAATCGGTGCACATTATCTCTGTTATTCTGGGTTTTTGAAAATAATTCTTACTGATACTTTAAAATCACCCTGGATATTTGAGAATTGGTTGTACTTACTTGTTTTGACTTTATTAAACCTGCATTGATTTCATTGTTTTGAGTTGTGATTGTTGTTACAAATTTGTTTAAGATAGTAATTAACCAGGCTTATTTATCTTATAAGTCAGATTATATGAACTTCAATATTTCTTCTGAAAATTATCCTTTTCCTTTTTAATCCATTCTTCTCGGGGATTTTTTTGTTTTTTCTTTTTGTTTTTGTTATAATGTATTTTATTGATTATGCCATTACAGTTGTCCCATTTCCCCCTTCATTCCCCTCCACCCTGCACACCCCCTCCCACCCACACTCCCCGCCTTCAGTTCATGTCCATGTGTCATAAGTTCTTTAGCTTCTACATTTCCCACACTACTCTTGCCCTCTCCCTGTCTATTTTCTACTTATCATCTATGCTACTTATTCTCTGTACCTTCTCCCCTTCTGTCCTCCTCCCACTCCCCTGTTGCTAACCCTCCATGTGACCTCCATTTCTGTGGCTCCACTCCTGATCTAGCTGTCTGCTTAGTTTGCTTTTGTTTTAGGTGTGGTTGTTAATAACTGTGAGTTTGCTGTCCTTTCTCTGTTCATATTTTTTATCTTCTTTTTCTTAGATAAGTCCTTTTAACATTTCATATAGTAAGGGCTTGGTGATGATGGACTCCTTGAATATGACCTTATCTGAGAAGCACTTTATCTGCCCTTCCATTCTAAATGAAAGCTTTGCTGGATAGACCAATCTTGGATGTAGGTCCTTGCCTTTCAGGACCTGGAATACTTCTTTCCAGCCCCTTCTTGCCTGCAAGGTCTCTTTTGAGAAATCAGCTGACAGTCTGATGGGAACTCCTTTGTACGTAACTGTCCCCTTATCTCTTGCTGCTTCTAGAATTCACTCCTTCATTTTAATCTTGGGTAGTGTAATGATGATGTGCCTTGGTGTGTTCCTCCTTGGGTCCACCTTCTTTGGGACTCTCTGAGCTTCCTGGACTTCCTGGAAGTCGATTTCCTTTGCCAGATGGGGGAAGTTCTCCTTTATTATTTGTTCAAATAAGTTTTCCACTTGTTGATCTTCCTCTTCCCCTTCTGGTACCCCTATAATTTGGATGTTGGAATGTTTAAAGATGTCCTGGATGTTCCTAAGCCTCTCCTCATTTTTTTTGAATTCTTGTTTCTTCATTCTTTTCTGTTTGGTTGTTTGTTTCTTCCTTCTGGTCCACTCCATTGATTTGAGTCCCAGTTTTCTTCCCATCACTACTGGTTCCCTGTGCATTTTCCATCATTTCACTTATGATCACCTTCATTTGTTCATCTAATTTGCGACCAAAATCAACCAATTCTGTGAGCATCCTGATTAGCAGTGCTTTGAACTGTGCATCTGATAGGTCGGCTATCTCTTGCTTGCTTAAAAGTATTGGCTCTGGGACTCTGAGCTTTTCTTCTATTTGTGTCATTTTTGGTCAGGTGGTGCCTGTTACATATGAGGGACAAGAGCCTTAGGTGTTCACCAGGGCGGGGCAACCCAGTTGCTGGGTTGTAACACTGTATGAGGGGGCGGGGTCAGAGAGGGAACAATGGCGCTTGTTCTGCTCATATTTCAGTCCCTTCTGCCGCTTCCCACAAGCAAATTGTGCCCTTCTGGTGCTGCTTCCTGGGCGGGTGGGCTTGTGTACATTCTAGGACCCTGTGGGTCTCTCCAACAAACTCTCCTGTGAGGCTGGGAGTCTCTCCCGGCACCTTTTCAATCAGTACTTTTAGGCTTTATTTCCTGCCGCTGGGGCCCTGGGTTGCACGGTCTGTCTCGCTCCCCACTTTTGCCTGGTTTATCTGCGCGTGAATGTGTGACTGTAGTCAACCAACCACCTTTTGTGCCTCACTGGGTCTGCCAGCCACCTCCTTTTCCTGCCACGACCCCTCTCCACCAGCTGCTGACTCTGCCCCTCTTACTGGTCTGGATGAATGGTTGTCAGACTTCCATACAGTTCGGTTTTCTGTCTGTTCTGGTTGTGTTTTTGTTTCTAAATCTTTGTTGTCCTTAATTTTGGTTGTGCAAAGAGGCACAGTGTTTCTCCCTATGCCTCCATCTTGGCCACAAGTCGTCCTTTTTAGTCCATTCTGTCTTGAGGAACCTCTTGACTCATAAGCTGAATGGGAATTAAACAGAAAGAACTTTCTGAACCCATTTCCTTTTGCTTCCCTGCTTCCCAGAGTAAGCTTGTTTTTAGGATTCAGTACTACTCTTAAAGATGCCAGGTATTCTTTCGGACCCAAAATTTTCATCTTAAATTCTGTTGACTCTAATACCCAAGATTAGATAATCTTGCTCTTATAAGTTTGAAATATCAAGTATTTCCTAGTTTATCATTCATGTTTATTGCTCAAATAACATAGCAGTGACCACATAAGGTAGGAATCTGTTCAGAAATTTAGGCAGTCTCCTGAGCAATGTTTTTCCTAAATTTCTTCCACCTTTACACAGACATTGGTGGAAGCCCAGCATTCAAGAAGGAGACCACGCCAAAGAGGTCACCGTTGCAGTTGGGTTTTGTACTCACTGTAAATCACATGAAGTAATCTAGAACTAATGTAAATAAATTACTAAAAGACCATCTTATTGTCCATCCATTCCAGTTTTAATACTTTTATACACTTAAACAATATTATTATTAGGTATAACTGTAAAGAAATGAAAGTCTGAATTCCATTTTTCACACACACCAAAGAATAGCTCAGAAATTTGGGTACATTGTCTTTTGAGAAATTATATACTTCTGTTATCACCATTATTGCTCAAAACATATTTTTGTAAAGATTTTATTTATTTTTAGAGAGAAGGAGAGAAACATCAATGCATGAGAGAAACATTGATCAGTTGCCTCTTGCACAACCCCAACCAGGGACCTGGCCTGCAACCCAGGCATATGCCCCCACCAGGAATCGAACCAGTGATCTCTTGGTTTGTGGAATGATGCTCAGCCCACCAAGCCATACCAGTCAGGGTTCATTACTCAGAACATTTTGATCTCCTGTTTTACCTGTTTTAGGACTTTTGAACTAGCTATGAATCACATTTAAAAAAGTGTTATGGTCAAACCTCATTTTTTGACAACTGACAGTAATAGTCAACATTTATTGAATGGTAACTGACATACAGCTAAGCACTTCACATTCGCTTTTATTTAATACTTCCGTGTTGCGTGTGTTTGTGTATTGCTTTTGATTCTAGCTCTAAAATTACTTAACTTCGTTACCTGTTTCCTTGCCAGTCTTGGATCCAGATAACATATGTTGTTTCCCAAAATTAAACTTCGAAGGCTTTGGTAGAATTGTTAGCTTTTTAGAACCTCAGAAAAGGGAAGTTGCTGATAACTATGAGGCGGTAGTTTTAGGTGCCTGAGAGAGAATCTGGCTTGGGGGGAGTAACTGGGTACCGTGTGTTGCCTTGTATAAAACTCACCTTTTTGTCCAGTGTTTTGGGGGGAAACATAAGGATTCACATTATACATGGGTATAATAATGGGCATAATGATCGTGTGCATAATGTGCACAAAAACATGGGTGCTCCTTACACACAGGAGGGCGTTATACGTGGCAAAATTCTGTGTGTGTATTGCTGACATTTAATAGTGGCCTCATTTTTTGATATTCGTAAAGTTAAGCTGTGCTCTGCCCCTCGGGCAGAAAGAAAGATATTTTGTGTTACCTAGCAAGTGTGGCATTTTGGGAGGCTTTTTGTCTTCTGAAATAGCATCGAACATCATCTTAGCTTCCTTATACTTAAGAAAAAATTTACTCCTGATGTCAATAGATTCATCCTAAAAGGAAAGCCGTGTACACTGGTACTTAGAGATGTGTGCTCAGCAGCTCTCGTGAAGACTTCTGAGGTCTCCCACCTTACTTGCATTCTGTACTCCAAAGGTTTATTCTCCATGTCTCTTGCCTTCAAGCCTTCGTATACCATTCCTCTGCTAGATCACGTTTGTTCACCCCACCCCCAAGGTTTAGGTCAGCTGCCTCCCGAGTAACCGCATACACAGCGCTCCGTGCCCCCCTGTCATCCCACTTACCACTCTGTGCTGTTACTGTCTGCTTACTTGTCTCCTTGACTAGACTAGAAGCAACTCGAGGCCAGAAAATTCCTGTCTTCTTTTTTGTCATCAAATTCCCAGTGCCTGTCACATAGAAGGCACTAAAACGTTGATTGGATTAAGGACTAATTCATTGTTTCACTCCGTGAGAAAAGTTTCACTGAGGACAAATTGATTCTCAAAGAAGTCATTTCCAGTTAAGGCCAAATTAACTACTCTTTTCTTCCCCTGTCGATTAGCCTCTTGGCACCACTGACTGGTGCTGTTATTGTTGTTTTCTTTGGGAAAATTTAAGCTTGCTGGATTGGAGCCCTCTTTCTCTAGTACTTACAGGCTTCTGTTTCAGTTGTTTTAACCACTCTAGCTGATTAGAAGTTCGTATAAATAGGACTTCTCATAGTAATTTGAAGTCTTTTAAAGTCCCCAGTCAAGCCAACAAAACCAGCTGTGCTAATCGGTCAACATAGTCTGAAAAGAAATACCAGAAGATGTCTTAGATGAAATAAAGAGGTCACTTTCTAAGAAGCCTACTTTGGACCAGAGGAGGGCAGAATCACCTTCTTCCAAATTCCAAGTTGAACCAGCTCCTGTCTCAAGGTGGAGACTCCTTGAGAGCTTGCAGAGCTGAGCAGGTTGACCTGTTTGCCAGTTAGTCCTTGTTGGGATTGTCACATGTGTTGTCATGACTCATGTTTAATGCTCTGAGAATCACGTGATTTGCAGAGCATTGCGCTTGAAGTGAAGAATATGGGTGGAGTGTTTGGGTTTTTTGGTGCTGACATTTATATTCCTTAACTGTATGAGATTTTGCTGTGGTTTGACAGTGATGTATATCTCATGTAATGGCCTCCATATCTAGGACTACGCATATTATTTTAAACTGTTAAAACTTATTTTCAGCTTCCTACATGCCAGGCATGCCCAGTGGAATCTCTGCATATCCATCCGGATACCCTTCCAATCCCAGGTAATGAAAATTGATCTTTTGAATCATCGCTAGAAATTCTGCTGTTGATCTAAAATCAAAATAACAGATGCTGATTAGGGCATTAAAGTAAATTTAGTTACAGTTTAATGGAAGGCAAGGCTAGGTTCATTGTTAGAATTTGTGGTACATGAGTGCATAACTCAAAAAGAGTCTTTTCCGTTCTGGAGAAATGCGGCTCCACCCCATGCACAGAGAGGAAAGGGACGGGGTAATGACAGTGATCTTGATTGCTTTGGGACCTTGAAATTCTTGCTGCTGACCTTTAAGAACAGTGTTGGTGGCTCAAAGGCTAATGGAATACTGATGATAATGAATTCAATGAGGAGAATAGTGTGTTAATCCCCTTTTTAAAAACTTAGCTTTTCTGTAAATTATAGGGGACAAATTAGTGGTTCATATGATAGAGTCAGTCTTGTCCCTGTAATATTTATTCATTTAGTTCATAGACTACATCTATTGCCAACCTTTATTTGATAATAACACAACACTAGTAAATTAACTTAATAGTGCAGTCAGTCTGTAAATAATGTACAGTAAAAAATCATAAGAACTAATCCTTTTTTTAACAGATTTTATTTATCTTTAGAGAGGGGAAGGAAGGGAGGAATAGAGGGGGAGAAACACCAACGTGTGGTCGCCTCCCAAGCACACCCCCCCAGGGCCATGAGAAGTAATTCGTAACCCATGTTTTAAGTGTGCACTTACTCCATTGATAGTCTAGGAGTAATTTCAAAAAGTGGACTTTGGGCAGACTTAAAGGGCAAAACTGGCATATATTGGTGCCTATATGAGATTTTCAGCTGCTCTAACAGTTAACAAGAAATTTTTAACCCTGCTAACTCTTCTTATCATCAGATAACCCTCACAGGTAAATGTAGCCACATTTCCTGAACACCTGCTATGACTACGTATATGGATTTACAGATATACCGTAATATGCAATACCTCATAACTTAAATTGAGCAAACTTATTTCTGAGACGTTCTTAATTTCAGAGGCGAGCTTTTTAAGGTAGTGAGTATCGTGTCACGTTGGACAGATGAGCAGAGACTAGGTGAACATTTGTCAGGGGCAACAGAGGAAGACTCCTGTGATTATAACATGTCAGCACTCTGTGAGTTTTAGATTTCTTGAGGTTCTTAACTTTCTTACTAAGTTCTAGAAATGGAATCCTATTTGAATTTACCAACTGCAATTACAAACATTTATTATTATTAACAGTTGCTAGTAAGAAGGAACTGTGGACATACAGGGAAGAGTTGTTGGAAGGACAATACGGACATGGACTTCTGAATAATAAAGCCATTGCAGAGAAACATGTAAATAAAAGTGAAGGCCGAAAATATTGACCAAAATGGAATCCTTATTCACTTAACCATGTGTAACCATGAAAGTCTGTTTTGTGAGGTTATTTGCTTGTAAGAAGTTCCTTTTTGAGGCAGCTATTGTTCCAAGATTTGGTGGTTTTTTCCCCTGTGAAACATAACTTTTCATCTCAAACTGTAACATGCTAATGAGTTGGGGAGAGCAACTGTATTCAAATTGCCGTTGATACCTTTCTGTATATAAAAGGTCTTGGCAGAAGAGTTCAGAATCTCTGTCTTCTTCCTTTGTCCTAAAGGAAGATTAATAAATCTTCCCACAAACAAAAGGTCACTGGTTCGATTCCCAGTCAAGGCACACAGTGGGTTGCAGGCCAGGTCTCTGTTTGGGGGCGTGAGAGAGGCAGCTGATGGATGTTTCTCCCACACGTCAATGTTTCTCTCCCTCTCTTTCTCCCTCCCTCCCCTCTGTATAAAAAGAAATCAATAAAATCTTTAAAAATAATCAGGTTGATCACTAATAAGTTACTTAATTTCTAATCGCCGGGGTGTACACCTGAAACTAATAATAATGCATGTCAATCATAATTTTAAATTTTTTTAAATGATAAAAAGAAAGTAGCACAGTAATCTCCCTTTATCTGCAGTTTCATTTTCAAAGTTTTGGTTACCCACAGTTAACCACAATCCAAAAATATTAAATGGAAATACGGAAATTAACAACTCACAAGTTTTCAGATGCCTCTGCCTGTACCATGCTCAAATCTTGCACTGTCTCACTCCCTCTTGCCCTGGGACACGAGTCATCCCTTTGTGCAGTGTCGCATGCTGTATATGCTGGCTGCCCGTTAGTCACCGGGCCGACGGTCATGGTATCAGCAGTGCTTGTGTTTAAATGAACCTTATTTTATTCAGCAAAATGGCTCCGAAGCACAAGCAGAGTGACGCTGACCGTGTGTCAGGGACGTTGTAAAGGGTGTTTCTGAACAGTGCCGAATAGGAGATAGGAGGAGGATACTTCTAAGGAAGTTCTTCCAACCCTGATATGAATACACGAATAGCACAAAATTTCCATAGAGTGAGAAATTCTTAAAACTTTATTTAAAATAAGTAGAAGTATTTTTCAGATCAGATATTCACAAAGGTCATCAGTGAACCACAAGCCAGAACTAAATAGTATCATTTCCCTGTGCTAGGAAATCAGAATGGAGGAGCTCTCTTACAAAATACTTGCAGCTTCCCGATCTGATGTCGTTGAACCCCCTTAGAAATACTCTGGTTGCTTTCTGCTGCTGTGAAGGTGACCCTCAGGGAACCAGGGCCAAGCAAGGGCATTTTAACCGTTCACTCTGAGAGTAAAACCAGTGTCATTAAGGGAATTTCTGTAGAACTTAGCTTGACTAGGCAGACCCTATAGCTCTAACACTGTATAGTCATTAACTGGTCGAAGAATGACACGTGAAGCTTAACTTCCTGAGTGGGGATCCGAAGACACTAGCGTCGATCATCTTAGTATTTAATGTTTTCGGTCTTGTCTTTAGTGGTTACCCGGGCTGTCCTTACCCACCTGGTGGTCAGTACCCTGCCACAACAAGTTCCCAGTACCCTCCCCAGCCTCCTGTGACCACCGTTGGTAAGTAGCCTTCCAAACTGTATTTCTCCATCTAAGGGAAGTCTGAGTCTTCTATCGTGAAAAGTGCACTTTGTTTTTTTATTGAACAAATTTGGCCAGTAACGTTGTGTAAGTTAAGGTGTACAGCATGTTACTTTGGTACATTCATATGTTGTAATATTACTGTTATAGCAATATTATTGTCTATATTTACTACTCATCCCACGTTTGGATCCTTAAACACCATTAGTCTTATCCTTCCCCCTGTCTCAGCCCTCCTGCCTGCTTTTTACAGGTAGGAGGGTGTTTACATTGGAATGTTAGAATACTTCTTAGAGGACAGACTCCTCTCTTTTTTTTAGAGGAAAAACTCTTCGTGGTAATTTACTTCAAAAGCCTTCTGAAAGATGTCTCAGCTTCTGTCCTTGGCTCCCTACACCTGTTTATAAAAGCAGCAAAAGCAATCCTGTGAAAATAAACAAGTCACGTCACTTCTCTGCTCAGAACCTTTCATTGTTTCCCCATCCCACTCGGAGCTCAGTCCCAGGTTCTTAGGCCTGCAAGGCCCTGTGTGATCCCACGTACCTCCCCCTGCTATTTATGCGACCTCATCTCCTACTCTTCTGTCTTAGGGTTCGTCCACAGCCCGTTTTCTCTGCACGGAGCAGTCAGGCCTACGCTGGCTGATCAGCTACCGCCATCACCACCAGCTCCTAACGCAGTACACATATCCCCTAACATCAGAGCAGTGTTTGATATATAGACATTCATCAGTAAATATTTTTCTGAGTGCCTCAGTGAATGTAGGATCTCAGGAAGTTTATTTTTCTGTTACATTTTCTGATAAGTTATAATGACCCAGAAATCTGAAGTATAAATACCTGCCCCCAGAAGCATTTCTTCCACTGTTTTTGTCAATGACACATTGTAGTTGTTGAGACTCTAGTGGCATAGTTTTGATTTTGTTTTCTTTTCTCATCGTTAATGTGGCTCTTTTTCTGCACTGTAATTTTAAGAATTCAGTTAGAAACCTAATGATGGGAGCTCTTAAGGCTGTAAGCAGAGCACACTAAATCTTGTTCAGCTCTTAGTTTTGGTTCAGGCGGCATCAGTAAAATGGGAACGGTGCTGGTTTGTCGCCCAGCTCCTCACTGAGATACGGCACAACCCCTTTGGTTTGTGGAGGGACTCAGTTTCTACAGGTCCTTGATGTGTTAGCTCTTCAGAGTAATAGGTCTGAAGCATTTAGAGCTTAGAGTAGATAGATGACTTCCGTACATCCTAAAATGGGAATGTGGAGAAATGGTGTATTTAAAGTCAGATCCATGTTTATGTTTTTAGGACAGGCTATCAAAGTAATTAACATTTATTGTATTTTTAAGAGTACTTTTTAAGAAAGACTAGAAATAAGTTATTATTTTATGATAAGCTAGGATATCCTTTAATGTATATTATTTTTCTAACCCTCGTTGCTTACCTACAGCTGGTTTCTCATCATGTTTTAGTAATACATTGTGCACAGTGTTGTTGGACTTCAAAAATGCACCAAAGCAGAAACATTAAGGTATCATTTGAATGTCAGTTCACACACACATTTTCTCAGTCTGTCAGTGGTTGTTAGGATTTGTACTACTGTTCTCTCTGCCACTGTGGCCATGAGAAAGAATGAATGTGGTCATTTATCCTGGTACTCGGTGGAAAATGACAGTTTCCCTTTATAGGTTTTCATTTGATGATGGAAAACAAAACTGTTTAAAGGCACCATTAACTATCGTAGGTCTTTTTATTGTTGTGGGGGCGCCTGTGCCTGCGGTGCTTCTGGACCCCCTCCAACAAGAGTGAGGTAAAACCACTTCCAAGTGCAGTGGTAGAGGCAGCGTTGTACAGCGACGTCTTCTGAGAACATGGTGCCGCCAAGGTCGGATGTGATGGCGGGGCTTACCGGGTCCTCCTCCGTTCAGTGTAGGTTTTGAACAACGTTGAAAAGAATGTCAGAGAATTTGTTTTGTCTCATCTCATTTTATAGCTTCTCTACTACGTAGGCAGACAGCTTTCCACCTCACCTGACTTAGCACCACCTTCTTGAGATTGGAGCCCACTGCGGCCGTTGACCAAGCGGCAGGGGCAGCGCCGAGTAATGAAAAACCTGCTGATGATGCTTTTCCATTGGGTCTGGGCAGTTGTAGTGCGGTTTTAGTACGCTTGTGTTGTGTACGTTCTCCCTTGAAGTTGTTCTAAGGTGCATTTTTTGGATATCATCTTTGCATGTGACTACCGGAAACATTTTCTGCTGGCAGATCATTGGGAAAAGTTGGGGAGCTTGGACAAGTTTTCTGAAATTCTGTCCACTGCTCTCATTATTTATCAACAAAGGCATCAGAAGGAATGTCAACTTTTCTTGATACCTGAGGATAGAACTTAAATATCAGAAAGTTTAAAAACTTGCCCAGTCTGTGTAGCTCAGGGATAGTGAGAGCATCATCCCACTCCGCCAAGCTTGCAGGTCAGGGCACACACAGAAACCAGCCAGTGAGTGCGTAAGTAAGTGGAACAACGAATGGGTGTTTCTCCCCACCCCTCACTCTAAAATCAGTAAATCAAAAATAAATTTTTTGAACTTAGAAACTTAAGTTTCTGTTTCTTCAAAGTATATGTTTCTTTAGAGTGAAACATTTCTGTTAGGACTGGGCATGTAACTTCGACCAAGTTGACATTGTGAAAAGTGTAAGAGAACTTAACTCTGATTTTAGAGTTTAAAAGTGCTTGACCACTACCACGTTATAAATAATAAATTTGTAAGACATTAATACTTGCTTATGTGCTCTTAATAGCAGATGATAGAAGACAAGCAGTGGCAGGTATGGAAATGCGGTCACTCATGTTTTCAGGGCTGAAAAACGGGCACTCGAGGAGCTTTGGTCCCAGCAGGGCATTCCCATGGGGAATGCCAGAGTCCATTGGACAGGGGAGGGTGGCCTGATGGGGGATCAGTTAATTTCCACCTTCATACATGGCGCCGTCTGCCAGATCCAGATGTGCTGGTGGTTCGCCTGGGCGGGAGTGGTGAAGTTGGTGGATAGTATCATCCAGATTAAGAAAGAGTTGAGATTTATCTAGCGGATGTTCGAGAATGTTACTATAGTGTGGTCCAGTGTGGTGCCCTAAAAAGTGTGGTTCCACTTGATGAAACCTCCACGTATCACGAACATGTGTGTGAAGAACGCCAATAGATGGTTGGGCCCGTCACGCAGTTCATCGTAAGGAGGATGTTTTATCACCATACTTCCTTTGTGCCGGGGTCTCCAGTCACCTCCCTGGAGCTCCGTTATCAGAGAATGGTACAGGTGTCTTCCGCCTTGATTCACTTATTAACGTTTAGGAAAGTTCAGTATAACTGGGGAGGGGAGTAACAAAACAGGGTGCTTCTGGCCTAAGACTTGACCCTGAACAGAGTCCATTGTTTGGACACTTCGGATCATTAAGATTCATTAAGGTTCTTGTGCTCAAAAGAAATCACATACCTAGTTCATATGTTGAGGAATAGTTCTTCGAATCACG
Source organism: Carollia perspicillata (assembly GCA_004027735.1). Lineage (NCBI taxonomy): Eukaryota > Metazoa > Chordata > Mammalia > Chiroptera > Phyllostomidae > Carollia > Carollia perspicillata. Next base: position 55,667 of record PVKM010000276.1, on the reverse strand, counting down.
TAATCCGTGAAGGTTTATATGTGCCTTTGGGATGTGTAATACTAGTTTTTCCTGTGTTCAAGTATAAATCCATTTCCTAATGGAAAGTTTTGTTTTATATGTGAAGCAATGCTAATTTCTTTTGAAAGTTGCTGTCAAAAGAATAAAGCCCACATTTTTACACACAAGTCTTTTTGGTGTTTCCAACATAAGTGCTTCATAAATCTTTAGTATTGGAAACTTTTCCCTGACACTCACACTGTGCACTCCGTTCATGGTTTCTTTCTGACACTGGAGAATTCTGTCCTGTCATTTGTCCCATATCCCGCATGGGTATTTGTGTGCCTGTTCCTGACACATTCACCCACTTGCAAGGGCTCATTTCAGAATGTCTTTGGCAGAGCTGTTAAGCGATGATAATGGCCAGTGTGGGCGTTGGTTCTCGTGGGGTTGGGTAGTCGAGTTTGCTCTCTGATCAGCTGTCACCTGTCACCTTCCGTGCCTCCCTCCCCGGTGGTCTGAGGGCCTCTGTGGTACCCCCAGTCATGCGTCAGGTCCCCTGGTGCGCTAGCTCGGAGCTTTTCTTTTTTTAAACCCATCCAAACCAGCACAGAGTCATTGGGGAGGTAATAGCTTACTGGGCTTGCCACACCGCATTGCATTTCTGTTGCTGCCGTGGACTTTGATTTATTTTCTACAGGGAGATATATTAGGGCCCAAATCAAATTTAACTTTTTCACTATATTTTTAAAGCACAGAACAAAAACACTGTCATTTAGTTTTAGCAATAGCCATGTGTGTACTAACAAAAAAGCATGCTTTTAAAATGGATTTTAAATTTACAGAACAGAAATAAACTAATTTCTTCAAAACTATGGTTCCTAAGGACTCCTTCCATTGTCTGAAAAAGTTGGTGTTACACTGAATTTATAGATTCATCCTTACTTTGGTAGTCAGTGAGTAATGAACAAACCTATTCACCTAGCAAAAAAAAAATAAAATCTAACTGATATGTATTGGAGTTTAACACGAAGATCCTTTTTCCTATTACTGGAGAAGCAAAAGAGAAACCGCTCTGTCCATGACCACGTTAGTCTTAGTTGACCAGTTTCACGTACAAGATCTGTGAAATGTGACGGGTGTGAGTATCAGGCGAGACATTGGGCGGCGCCTTCCCCACCACCACCACCCTGCCCCTGCCCAGCAGGAGTGGCTGGTTACAAGTCTGGCAGTCCCTCAATCCCAGGCGCAGCACAGTGTGGAAGTTCTCGTTGTCGGTCAGTCTGTGTCAGTCTCGTTTGTTGGGAAGCTGTGTACCATCGGTATTAGAACTGATTTAGAATCCTGATCCTAGACCTTAAGCCTTTAGCGTGCATACCGTGTGTTTTCGGTTTGTTACAGTTTAATGATGATAACATTGAAGATTGAGTGCTTATCCCCACTTCTATTTTTTTCATTCACTGATATGGGGGCGGGGTTTGTCATCTTTTTAGGACAGTCATTGGTTGGGGGTATCAGCTATCAGCAAGGTACTTGAGGAAATATATAAATACTCAATTGAAGATACTGTACCTCTAACCTGGCACCTAGGATATATGAATACCCTTACATGTGATGATTTTGGACAAAGAATTCTACTTTAGCAAGGTCCACAGTAACATGCCTGCACTATCTTAATGTGGAATGATGTTTGGGTTTAATATCATTCATGCAGTATTGTCTAAACTTACTAAAAGACACAGCTTTAATTATCGGGTTGTCATATGGTACGACACACCCACAGGAGACAACCTGGTCTTCATTCTTTACTAAGAAAGTAAGAATGGCAACCCCTAGAGGTAAAGGCAGTGCCTTACACAGAATTCTCTGGGAAAATCACCCTAAGTACTATTTATCTCAACCTCAGACTTTAATAATTCCATTGTAACATTTTGTTTCTCAATCAGAAACAGTAGGTTTGGAAGGGTATTATCAGCAGACATTTAAAAAACCTGCATTACTTTTATTAAAATCTTGTTTTAAGATGTTGGAGTAGAAAACCCTGTAAACCCTGAATGATTTCTGTATTTTCCATTCATTGTTCTATCTTTAACAACTAGAGAGCAAAAAACGCTGAAGAAAAATAAGAAAGCTTCCTACTGAGTGCCATACATTCCTCTTAGGATAGAAGCTAGTAAACAGGACAGGCTTCTCCTGACTGCCCAGTGCTGCTCTCCCTTCTCTGGCCGTCCTGCACTGGCGACCTTGGCTACAAAAGTGTCCTTCTAGGATATGGCACCCTGGGTGCCCTGCTCGTGTGGGTGGACTGGCTCACACCTGCCTATGTGTGGGTCTGGGCATCTCCTCTGCAGTCTCTCCCGCCTCCTTTGGGGACACCTGTCTCACCTTCAGGGTACGGAGCACGTCCTTGCAGTCCCAGGCAGTCAGTAGGTCCTGAGTGTGGGTACGCTGAGGGCTTAGTGTGCTAACCATTAACACCTTACCTGCCACGGTAGTCCGAAACAATAGTGGCAAAATGTTGAAAGCTTTAAAATAAAAGCCTTCATGTAATTTAACAGTGGGTTTTTAGTCTTTTTTAATAACAAATGAGAGGAGGGAGAAGTGAATTCCTTTGGCTTCCTGTTGTTATTCCAGTAGGGTACCTCTAACATTGTAGATTCTTAAATTATTCTCTTTCACAAGGTAATTTTAAGGAATGACTTTGATTCTCACCCATTTTTAAGGGCTGGAATTTCACTGTGTTTCAGGTTCATTGGTCTCTGTTCCAGTAGCACCTTTCATCATTCATGATTACAATAGTTGAGTGATTTGTAGCATCATTTCTTTTTTGAAGTAGTTACTACTTTTGTATCCTGTGTTAGTAAGGTCCCTCCACTTTTGACAACTTGATTTTTTTTTATGTAAACTAATTTAAATCTTTCTTTGTGGCATGTGTTTATTTTCAAGAAGTGTAAGCCTGCCAATGACTTTCTTTTTTTTTTTAAGATTTTATTTATTTATCTCTAGAGGGGAAGGGTAGGGGAGAGGGAGGGAAATATCAGTGATCAATGTATAGTTGCCTCTCGTGCATCCCCCACTGAGAACTGGCCCACAACCCAGGCATGTGCCCTGACCCGGAATCGAACCGTGATCCTTCGGTTCACAGGCTCGCGCTCAATCCACTGAGCTACACCAGCCAGGGCTCTTTAAACTTTCTTACTGTGGTCACAGAAACTTTCTAGGGCTTACCTAAAGAATTTTTGAATGAGATAGTGTTTAAAAAGATAAACCAAGGGAGTCCTGGCTCCCTCTTTCTTTCCCTGCTTTCTTTTCTCTGAAAGAAAGTAGCCTGCACCGAGCCTGGCAGCAATAGTAGAAGCTCGCATACTCATAGACTAAGTAAAAGCCTTTTGTCAACAGCTTAATGAATTTGTTTGGCTTGTGCTGAGTAGCATGAATCAGAATGCCTTTGCCTGTGAAATGTCCCTTCTACTTCATAGATTGACCCTTATTTTTTGTTTTGTTTTCATTATAAAAGGAAATAATGGCTTGGTCCAGTGACCCACATGGGTTTGATACGGTTTCTGAGCAGATGGTCAGTAAGCCACTGCTTGTGACTGCTGAGCCCCCGTAGTTTGCTCTCCAGCACAAATGCCAGGCCAAAACTCAGTGTAGATCCAAGCAAGTAAGATCCTAAGTAAAAATGCTGGGCAAAGGATTCACTTTTGCTGGTTAGAGATGAAGCCGAAAAGTTACTCTTTGGTTCACTTGTATTTGAGTTATAGGAAGTAGTGATCAGTAGTATGTGCTGTTAAAAGATAAATAAAACTAATTCTCTTAAGTGTTGCAAGATTGTTTTAGATCAGGCGTGGTATAATGCACTTTGAAGATACTGGCCTAAATTATCCATTGAATTGCCACATCCATTGGTAGAGTATTGATTTGCCTAGAAGAAAAACTATCCTATTTCTTAAGGGTTAAGTTCAGTGATCACATCCTCACATTTAAGTGAAGTTTTGCTTAGGACGGTTTCTCAAAATCTGTGCTGCCTTTCCCATGGCCGCTAATCCTGTGAAATCCAGCTCTGCGCGGGAAAAGGTCAGTGTGTGGGGACTTTTAAGATACGCTAGTTTGCCACAGAGTCTTGATCCAAGGTTCACTGTAGCAGGTATGAATCATATTAAAATTTATTTTAAGATGTTTAAGAAAAAAGTTGTTTTGTTAGATAAGTGATCCAGAAGAAGATGAGAATCTTCTACCACATTTTTTGTTGTTTATATAAACAATCTCTTAAAAGAGTCAGGTTCATTGAATTTTGAATTTCAATGTGGGTTGTTTTTTTTTTTGGTATTCACATTTCAGATCTTATAATTCTTTTTAGAAGTGGTGGATTTAAAGTATTCAGATATTCTGTATAATAAGGCCTGTGTGTGACAGAGGAAGGGACTAGGTCGTGTTGGCCTTTCTGGCCTCCTCAGATGGACTGCGGCCTTCACCGAAAGCCAGGCAACTGCTGCCTCAGCTTGGGTCCCATTCTGAGTGTCAGTGGCTTTAGCTGGAGACTGACTTGAAACGACTTAGTTGGTGTTGTATGGTAGCATTTTGCCTTAACATATTTATAAGAGAGCTGTGTTTTTAAAATGGGGATCTGAAACTTAAGCCTAAGTATAACTTAATCCATTTTTATGTAATAATTTTAACAAAGTTTGTTGATGTGTGTATGTGTGTGTGTGTGTGTGTGTGTGTGTGAAAAATCCAGGCTACCTATAAAGAGACCCTTAAGCCTTTCTTAGTTCCGGTAACTCCCACACAGATGAATGGAACACTTCAACTTCTGCATGTGACTGACCACACGTTGATTGCCTCACCATATTCACATCACTGGGGTCCCCAGCCTCCAGGAGGGATGTCCTGTCTCACAGGAACCATGAAAATCATTTAGGATATATTAAGCTGTTTTAGAAACAGGTTTTAAAATTCTTTAATGCGTTCTTACAAAATAGGGACTTGATGAGATAACATCTTCACTAGCCATTATTTTGTAAGCCACCCTTTGGGCACAAAACTCTAAACTTGTGTAGAAAGTAGCCTTTGTGCTCTCTTAAAAGAGCAAGATTTTTCTTTCCCTCCTAAAAGCCAATTTTCACCAACTAGAGGAGCGCCGTCACAGGCATTAGAATGTGTGTGGATTAGAGCGATGCTGGCTAAACCTAAGCAGGAACTCAGAGGAGGCAAGCTCTCCTCAGGTTTGGGGTTAGGAAAAGAGGTGAATGCGTGGGCCTTTCCTTAGCCAAGAAGAGGGCTTAACCAGAGAATGAGAACAAAAGCAAAGTAGAAAAGGCAGTGCCTGGGCTTAGACTCATCCAGAGTAGGAAGAGGGACAGATGAAAGCTTAAAAGCCTCCGGTCCTGGGAGGGGACCTGGAAGAGGCAGGTTGTCTTGCTGAGAAATGTTCGTACTTCTGAAGGGTGAGGAATCGGGCACATAATTAAAGGGGTCTGGATTCTTGTTCCAAGGGAGAAAAAAAAGTGTGGAGGACTCCCATCTGATGGTTTCAGTCTTCTTTGAAGATGTTCTAAGGATTTTTTTTTTTCTTGCCTTCGTGGGAAGATGGTAACAGAGGGCTTCCTTAGGGTGTTTAGAAAGATTCAAGAGCATCGAGGATTTCGGTTCGGTTATGGCAGGTGAGGCCTTCAGAGTCCTGATAATCCGACAGAGTGCGAGAGAGGCCGCCGTGGCAGGCAGTCTGCGCACTGGACTGTCGAGACGGGCGGGGCTGGGGCTTTGGCACCTGCTGGCTGGGAGCAGCAGGAGGAGGAGGAGGAGGAGGGTGAAGGTGCGAGAACAAATGAGTGGAGGTGCGGATTGGTGAATTCACGCAGGTTGCTAGTCATCTTAGTGTCTAAAGGCGGGGACATGAATAAAGAGGTGGTCAGAGAGGAAGATAAAGAGAAATTGAGTGGAATGAGTCTAGCAGTGGTGCAGTAGCTGACAAATTCGTGAGAACACTGGGAAAGTTGAATGTTAAGAAGCCAGGGATGTGAAAAACAAGACCTCACTTTCACTGGCGAAATGAGATTGGCCTCTAGCTTTCCAACTCTGACCTCCAGAGCACATGTTGTCTGAGGTAATACTTTTGTTTCTCAGAAATGTGAAATAAGCTGAAATACTTTGGTAAGATCAGAAGTGAATTATGGAAGGACACACTATATGGATTTGTATGTTAATAGTCAACCAAAGTATGAATCGCCTCTGTCTGGACCCTGTAGTGAGTGGGGTGCTATTTGGGCTGTCCTCAGCAAGCGCTTTCCAGCAGAAAGTGGGAGGCCCTTGAAGGCAGAGCCGGGGAGCGCTGGCAGTCTGCTGTTGGGCTCTCCTGTGCACAAGCAGTGTCCTTTGGACACACTGACGAAGGACACTCCTCGGGAAAACCTGGCCACATGACACTGTCTGTACTGATTTTCCAAGTCAGAAAAATACAAACAAACAGTTCTTCTGTGGTGAAAACAAGAGGAAGGGGACCCCCCCCCAAAAAAAAAAATAAATAAAAACTTCAAACTCTCCTTTTCAAACCTGAGAACAGATGTCATTGGCAGAGGCCCAGGAACGCACCCAGAGTAAGCCGGGTGTGGACCAGCTTCTGGGAGGAGACGACGTCACTAATCAGAAACAAAAATGAGGTGACCGGACCAGCTTATGGAACAAGTGGTGAGAGTCGTGGTCAGACGGGGCGACACTGACGAGCACGTGTGGAGCTGGTTGTGGCGAGGTTCGGGCTGCACAGTTCCCTCTTCCAGGCTGCACCTCGGGGCCAGGAAGGGGCTTGTAACGGATGGGGACGTGAGCGGAGAGAGTCTGGGCACGTTTCTGCAAGCAGACTAAAGGGCCTTCTTCCCTGATGAGTGGAACTCAATGTTGAGGTGATAAATTTCTAGCTCAAAGTGGAAGAATACTCTGTGTTAGTCTGAAGTCATTCTTTATTCATTGTGGACAATAAGGTTACATATACTTCCAGTAATTCCCTACATAGTATTCTATCATCAAACATAACTGAAAATCAAAATACCATTTATACATTTGCTCATTGGGGACCCTAAGTGAAGAACGTTGGTAGTCATACATGAGACAATCCATATACTTAGGTTAAAGGGAAGGACCTTTTGAAGAAAATATCTGGGGGATACATTTATTTGATCTGAAATGTACAAGGACATTACACACTGGTCAGGAAAAGTCATTTAGAAAAGAATCTGAGAATAAACAGAAGTTTATCAGTTGCTGAGGTTTTGGAATGTCATTCTCTTTTGTTCATCTGGTAAGGAGTAAAGGAGAAAAACCTGGCAGAAGCGAAGCCTTCTGACCCTGTACATTGGTTTAGGGAAACTCTTCTGTTCTCAGTCCACTCGCAGGCCTGCAGGGGGCTCCTGTCTCCCACAGCTTTGCAGTAAAGCCTGAGAATGGGCCTGGCCCAAATCAAATGTTTTTCCTTGGTATGAATTTGTCATTTCACTTATTGGAGATTCAGGATTTGTACTCTGTAGGGACATAGCCTCTGCTTCATTGATAAAATAGCTAATTGTTGAGGCAGTAAGTAGATATAGTAGGTAAAAATATGAATTAGTAATCTCTTAAAGGGAAAGTATTTCTGAATCAACTCAGATTTTATTATTATTTTGCATGAAATTATGACATTTAACACAGAATTTTTCTTTTCTCCCACTTTGAGAATGTCAGCTCATACTTTGTCCTGTTTTTATTATATTGTATTGTTCTTGCCATTACTAAAGTTGTCTCAATTTGTCCCACTTTGCCCCCCTCCACTTGGTCCCCACCCCCACACCATTGTCCATGTCCATGTGTCATCATATATAGTCTTTGGCTACTCTATTCCCTATGCTGTACTTTGATCCCCAACCTATTTGTGTTCTGTAGTCCCTTCACCTTTTGCACTTGTCATCCTGACCCCCTGCCATCTGGCAGCCATCAAAACGTTGTCTGTATCTATAAGTCTGTTTCTGTTCTGCTTGTTAGTTTATTTTTTTTTAGATTCCATTATTGATATGGATTTATTACCATTTTATTGTTCATATTTTTAAAAAAGATTTTATTTATCTTTAGAGAGAGAGGAAAGGAAGGAGAAGGAGAGAGAGAGAAACATCAATGTGTGGCTGCCTCTTGTGCCACCCCAACTGGGGAGCTGGCCCACAACCCAGGCATGTGCCCTGACTGGGAATCGAACTAGTGACCCTTTGGTTCACGGGCCAGCACTCAATCTAGTGAGCCACACCAGACAGGGTTATTCATATTTTTTAATCTTCTTCTTAGAGAAGACCCTTTAACATTTCATATAGTAATGTTTTGGTGATGATGAACTCCTTTAGCTTTTTCTTGTCTCAGAAGTTCTTTATCTGTCCCTCGACTCTAGGGAATAGTTTTGTTGGATTGAGTAATCATGGTTGTAGGTCTTTACCTTTCATCACTTTGAATATATCTTGGCCAGTCCCATGTAGTCTGCAAAATTTCTTTTGAGAAATCTACTTAGACAGTCTTATGAGAGAACACACCTGTAGGTAACTAACTGATTTTCTCTTGGTTGCTTTTAAGATTCTCTCTTGTCTTTAACTTTTGGCATTTTAATTACTAGGGGTCTTGGTATAGGCCTCTTAGGGTTCATCTTGTTTGGGACTCTTGTTTGGTGCTTCCTGGACTTGGATGTCTGCTTCCTTCACCAAGTTAGGGAAGTTTTCTGTCCGTGTTTTTCCAAATAGATTTCCAGTTTCTTGCTCTCTTCTCCCTCCAGCACCCCCATGACGTGAATGTTGGCACACTTGGAGTTGTCCCAGATGCTCCTTACACTCTCCTCGTTTTTTCGGATTCTTTTTTCTTCTTGTTCTGAATGGGTGTTTTTCACTTCCTCATATTCTAAATCACTGATTTGATTCTCAGTTCTATCCCCTCTGCTCTTGATTCCCTGTAAATTGTTCTTCATTTCAGTTAGTATATCCTTCATTTCTGACTAGTTCTCTTTTATGGTTTCTGTGCCCCCTTTTTTTATGCTGTTGAAGTTCTAAGTTCACTGAGCATCCGTATAACCAGTGTTTTGAACTGTGCACGCAGCAGACCACTTGTCTCCATTTTGTTTAGTCCTCCCTCTGCATTTCTGCTCTGTTCCTTAATTTGGGCCTTGCTTCTTTGTCTCCTCACTTTGGCAGCCTCCCTGTTTGTTTCCATGTATCAGGCAGAACTGCTGCAACTACCTGGCTTGGTAGAGTGGCCTAATCTAGTAAGTGTCCCATAGGGTCCACTGGCACAGCCTCTTGTATCAGCTAAGATGGGTACTCAAGGTGCGCCTACCATGTGGGGCTATGTTATACACTCCTCCTGCAGCTAAAACTTGATTGCTGTTGGCAGGTCAATGGGAGGGATTTATTCAGGCCAATCAGCTACAAGGACTGGCAGTGACCACTGACCACCACCCCCTGACCATCATGGAGATGGAGGATCCGCTGTGCAGGGCCCACTCCACAGATCAGGACTTCCTTCAGCAGGGCTCTGGTGCCCACTGAGTCTGCCCCTTGAGTGTGTCACTTATGGAGGTGGTTGGGTGGTGATGCTCTGAAGTGTGGTGTATAGCTGTCCACTGGATGCGCAGGCTCTGGGGCCTATTGGGAGGTGCAGGCCAAGGTCAGCTACCCCTTTTGTGCTATCCAGGACCACCCAAATAAGTAACAAAGCGATTGGTGGTGAGCTTGGAGGCCCAGCTGTGAACCAAGGCCAGCTGTTTGTTGCCATGCTAGGTCTGGGGCCACTTAGCAATAAGCATGGGGCATGCTGGGGCCAGGTGCTATTTGTTTGAGAGAATTGGGAAAATCTGAAGCATGAGCCAAGACAAGCCGTTTGTATGGGAAAACCTCTGGAAATAGCTTGGGCGGGCCCTGAAAGCTGGTTGGGTGGAGCCTCGAGGAATCACCAGGATGGGGCAGCGTTAACGAGGTTGAAGGGTCTCAGATATGCCACTCTGCCTGCAGGCTCTGTGGCTCTGGCAGGGGTGGGGAGGAGCGTTCAGAAAAGGAACAGTGGCTGCCAGCACTTTTGTCTGGGAGAAAGCTGTCCCCCCAGCTCTTGCCCTGATACTGGACAGTTCAGTTCCTCTCTGCATGTCTCTGATGCCTTTCAATCTGCTGCCCCCACGCTGGAGCTCAGAGGACGTGAATTCAAGTAAGTCTGTGCACAAGCCCTTTAATTAGAGGAACTGCCTGAGACTGTAGCATGTCTGTCTGCCACAGCCTCAGTCCCTACTGTTTTTTTCTGCAAGAAGTTCTGGAGACTTATCTTCCTGGCCACTGGAACCCCTTGCTCCTGAGATATTGCTCCCAATTTTAATCCACCACTTGTGGGCATGGGACCAGCTTGTTCCACGTGTCCACCCCTCCTTCCAGTCTGGATGTAGTTTCTTTAATTACGAAGTTGTAGGGCTTCCATTCAGCTCGATTTCTGACACTCTGAGTGATGGTGGTTCTGTAGTTCAGTTGTAATTCTGATGTTGCTGTGCGAAGAGGCGAGCCGTGTTTACCTGTACCTGCCATCTCAGATGAAAGCCTCTCCTTTATCCTGTTTTTGAAGGTTCCTATGAAAGAAACAGAAGCTTGGGAAACCAGTGTTTTTGCCTTCTTCTCCTGCAGGTCCCAGTAGGGATGGCACAATCAGTGAGGACACCATCCGAGCTTCTCTCATCTCAGCAGTCAGCGACAAACTGAGGTGGCGGATGAAGGAGGAGATGGACCGTGCGCAGGCAGAGCTCAATGCCTTGAAACGAACAGAGGAGGACCTGAAGAAAGGTCATCAGAAACTGGAAGAGATGGTGACGCGTTTAGATCAAGAAGTAGTAAGTAACTTACTGAGTAGTTGCCGTTTTTACTTTGAATTGTAGGCAGGGCAGACAGTGTTCTGTTACCTTGTCACACTGGACAGTGTGGGGTATGGTCAGGGTTCAGTAAATTGTACATGTCCTTTCAAGCATTTGAATATTGCTTCTCTACAGCTTTGTTTAAAATGGAGCCTGTGTTTGATTTTGGGAAGGCAGTTGGTATTTAGAACATTTTTGCCTGCACCTTCACCCAGGGGATGAGGTTTTGACCCAAAGGAGGACTGTTCTTTGAGTACTTGATTTGCCGTTACCAGGAAATAATTTCAGAGAGCACCTAGCCCTGGTAAAGATCTGTAGACTTCAGGGTCAGTCTTTGTTTCCAAATGTTGTGTGAGCTATATTTAAAGTGTCTTCGTTGAGCCCATCTAGTTTAATGATCCAAAGTATGTGGGTGACTTACAAGCTCCATGTAGTTTGCAGCCTTTAGCTCTGAAGCTTTCTCACACTTCTTATCAGGCTGCTGTGCCCTGAATAGTCAGGTAAGTCAGCCAAGTCAGCCCTGTGACTTCCACGGGGAAGTAGAAGCACTAGCACTTGTAATTTCAGTGCCAGCTCCACTCCCTGCTCTCATTTCCATGAGGAGAATTTATTACAGGAAATGTGCATTTTTGGTGAAAGGATTGAGTGTGTGAGGGCTTTGGGGAGAGGGACTTGTTGTGTGCACATTAGTTTTACAAAACGATTCCAGCGTGAAGTGAGCTTCCCAGTAGCCAGCTGTTTTCAAACATTCAGGAAAGTAACCCCAGTACAACTTGGGGGGCCTGCAGCTACCACCTGTGATATCTTGCGACTAGTACTCAGGTGTTCAGGGGTCTGTGTATGGAATCCCCGATAGACTGGGGAAGAGTTCTTCTTCTGTGGCAGAGGCCCACTTGTTTGAAAGAAAGATCACTTCTGTGATTTTCATGTAAGGAGCCGCCGGCTGGACAGGTTTAGTTTGCAGTTTCATTGTCAGCAGTCAGCGATGAGCCGTCACTGCCACTGAAAGTGTCCAGTTCAGCTCGAGTCTCTCCGGCGCCATCCTGTGCTCCCTCGGCGTGCTCTCGTAGATCATGCCTTTCCCTCCCCCTCTGGCCAGCGTGCTGTCTAAAGCGTTAATCTCATCCGGGAGTTGTTAAACATTGCCTTTTTTTTTAAAGATTTTATTTATTTATCTTTAGAAGGGAAGGAGAGAGTGAGAGAAATATCAATGTATGGTTGCCTCTCATGCGTGAACTGGCCTGCAACCCAGGCATGTGCCCTGACTGGGAGTCAAACCGAAGTTGTTTGGTTCACAGGCCTGCACTCAGTCCACTGAGCTACACCAGCCAGGGCCAAAACTTTGCCTTTTTATTAGAAAATCATTTCTGTGAGGTTGAGTTGGAGATGCCTGACAAGCAGATAACTGTGTAATTAGTATGAAGAGCCCTCATGTGTGGACTGTTCTATTTCAGGCTGAGGTCGATAAAAACATAGAACTTTTGAGAAAGAAGGACGAAGAACTCAGCTCTGCTCTGGAGAAAATGGAAAATCAATCTGAAAACAACGATATTGATGAAGTGATCATTCCCACAGCCCCACTATATAAACAGATCCTAAATCTGTACGCAGAGGAAAATGCTATCGAAGACACTATCTTTTACCTGGGAGAAGCCTTGAGGCGGGGAGTCATAGACCTGGATGTCTTCCTAAAGGTATGTCTTCCTCACCTGCTCTCCAGGATTTTGGAACTTTTAGAGGCACTGAGTTTGAAAACCACAAACCAAGCGGGTTTCTCTGTAGGGTGGGCGTTAAAATTCCTCATCTTCCCCAAAGAGAGTGAGGGCTAGATGGCGGTGAGCAGCGTCTGCTCCCCTGCAGGGGGTGAGGCCCGTCAGAGCAGGGGGAGAAGATGGATTAGTGCCGCACCCCTTCCGTCTCACTGCCTGGTGCGCCTGGGTGGGTCAGGCGGTGCAGCCAGATTCCCGTTGGTTCTTTCAGGTCATGCCATCTGAATTGAGATCACCGGCTCTCCCCCTACCCGTTGTTTTTCTGATAATTTTTCTCAGAGGCACATAGTTTTAGACCTGTTTTTCCAGATCCAACAGCCCTGCCGAGTTTTGGGCTGCCCTGGTACTAAAGCCCTCCTGAATGAAGGTGGTTTCAGGCTTAACGCTGTTGTCCAGACATGAAGCAAAGAGCCTGTGAGCCGGATGTACCTACTCCCTGTGGGGTCATAAGCAGCACGGTTTTAGGAACAGCAGTGGCCACCCTTTGGGTACTGAGTCCAGCTGCTGTTGGTGGTCACTTGCTCATCTTGCCGTTCCCACTGGGAGTCAGGGGCCAGACCACTGTTGGGCCTTGTGCAGCACATGAGCGGCGGGGTTCCCTTTCTAGACAGCCCCCTGCTTAGGTGGCATAGCCTGGGGGCAGGTGCACGTGGAGAGGAGGCGAGCGAGGTCTGCTGTTTGCTACGCACTGGACAAAAGCTCGCCTTGTGTTGCTTGTCCCTGTCCTTCCTGGTCAAGTGAGGACAGACAGACAGTCACAGTTACCAAAGTTTTCTGAGACTTTTGTTAGGGTCACAGTACAAGTTTCCCTGGCATCTTGATAATCTCCAGATGTAGCTCAAATTCCTGAGCCAGATCCTGCAGCATGGTGCTCTCCTTGTGAAGTATGAGTGTGTGTGGGGGAGAGAGAGAGAGAATTAAATATAAGGTCTCAGAAGGCTACTTTCAGTAATACAGCCTACCAGCATAAATCTAGTGGAGTTTAAAAAGCCACATGTAATGAAGTATTGGTTTCAAAGGAAAGTTGGTATAATGAATTCTTAGATCCCATCTAGGTTACAAACTGTCTGATACCTCGTGTCTCGCCAAAGCCATTCTAAACTGTTGAACTTTCCCCCCTCCCAGCATGTACGTCTTCTGTCCCGTAAACAGTTCCAGCTGAGGGCACTAATGCAAAAAGCGAGAAAGACTGCCGGTCTCAGTGACCTCTACTGACCTCTCCGACACCAGCTGGACATTGCGCTCTTCTTAAGCATTCTTTTCTTCTCTTCCTTTCTCTGATCAGTAGGTGCCCAGAATAAGTTATTGCAGTTTATCATTCAAGTGTAAAATATTTTGAATCGATAATATATTTTCTGTTTTCTTTTGGTAAAGACTGGCTTTTATTAATGCACTTTCTATCCTCTGTAAACTTTTTGTGCTGAATGTTGGGACTGACTATGCTAAATAAAATTTGTTGCATAACTGCTGTCTTCTTTATTGAACACCTTCAGGAAAAATCCATGAAACCTTAGTAAGATGCCTGGCTGTTAATTTAGCTAACAAAGCCTAATATCCCATGTAAGTTGAAATTTAGCTTGCTTTATTCTAGCTTTATTCTATAGCATATAAAGTGAGTTGTGTTTAATATGGGATATATACACGGACATCTCAATTTTGAAATAGTTGAAATTCAGGGATTTGAGTGACTTTTTCTGTGAAAGGTCCTGGTGACATCCACCCACAGTCTCTACCTAGATTTGTTTCCTGTCTAGGCCTGGCGGCAACAAGACTGCCTTCATTAAGGAGCAAGTGGCAAGAGGCCACGCTATATACCCAAGGACTTGTTTTAACTAGGCAAGGCGGTCAGGCCGCCATTCAGGAGGAAGCTACAGTGTACTCTTTCATTGCCATTCGAAGTCAGTCTTCCCCGCCAGTGGTTCTGTGTGCGAAGAAACATATGTTCTAATTTGAAGTTCTTTTTAAGATATTTAAGGAGGCAGGCAACCTATTCTATGGTTCTCCCAAGGAAAGAATAACCAACCAGCTGAGTCATCACTGAGATCACTTTAGATCTTTTCTTAAGGAAGAAAAATCTACTTGTAAATATTACCAAAATAAAAAGTAGTAAGTCCAAATCAAGGTTTAATTTAGTGTCATTTAGAGTTCTTTTTGACAGATAACAAGTATGGGTTTCTGTCTCTTCAGCAGCAACGAACAACAGACGTTTTAGGAGGAGAGGTGCTTTCACAAGATCAACCTCAGAAACTAATCGTGCCTCATAAATGTTCTTTTACCTCTGTGTTACATCAATGTTAAATAACTTTTCAAACAGAAACATGCTACCTTACGTATGGTAGAAACGGTATACACTCTCCCAAGATTCTTCAAAGTACTTTCCGTACTTTGAAGTATATCAGCTACAGACAGGGCAACATCCCAAGAAGTATATCCTTTCATTTTAAGCATCTCGTAGCCACTGTGGAGTTAGAAGAAATCATGAACATAAGTTTAGAAGAAACACTTGCCACTGAACATCTGTTGTGTGGGAACCTATTTGACAGTGTCACAAAACAGAAATGTTCCATCAATCATTTCTCCTAAAAATTTCTTACAGGGTTTGGTTGGTTACTTAAGATAAACAGTTACGAGGGTAAGTACAGAGATCCAGAAATTAATCTGAAAAAACAATTTTACCACTACCAGCAAAGTCTGTGCAGCAACAGTTTAACAGAATATATCATCCGTCAACACCCAGTGCCAATTATGTGCTCAGCAGGGAGAGAGACAGACCCCTACCTGCTTAAGAATGTGATTATGGTCACAGGGAAATGAAGTGCTCATAAAAGAAAAATACGACCAATGTAACAACACATATTTAAGGGACCTAATCTCATCCCTCTGGCAGAATTCAGAACTCACCAACTTCCAAGACACTGAAAATGCAAAAAACTCCCGTCTCACCTGGCAGCTCCTTCTCCGTGAACGGCCTCCCACTGCTCGGGGTCTTGGCAGTTCCCGTGTCTGCGCTCAGGTCCTTCAGAGGGACCCTAGCAGTGTTCACTCCACTCCACACAGGAACTGAGAAAAAGGGACCAAGCTATCTATTTACTGCCTGGTATTATATAACAGGGTTTTTTTTTAAACCTTAGGAAACCTGTTACAATTGCCCTGAGTGCTTTTCAACTTGGATTGTTCGACAGAGCTGTCAAAAAATGCAGATGTCCAAGTCCCACCTCGTATCTACTGTGTCGAAGTCTCCAGGGATGGGGCCCACAGTTCTCTTGGCAGAGATTTCTGGAAACGGGAGTGACAGTGTTCAACTTTCAACTATTGATGTTTTAACTTTTATCACTTCAAATCCTTTCCCATACCCAGGGCTTATATTAGGTGGATTTCCA
Organism: Carollia perspicillata; assembly: GCA_004027735.1. Lineage (NCBI taxonomy): Eukaryota > Metazoa > Chordata > Mammalia > Chiroptera > Phyllostomidae > Carollia > Carollia perspicillata. Next base: position 39,654 of record PVKM010000276.1, on the reverse strand, counting down.
GGGTTCCTAGCCAGAGGAAACTAAGAAAAAAAGGACTGCTATGACCATATTAACCCTCATCTGAGCTTTATTTTTTTTTCAATTTATGTGAGAAATTCATGTCACTTTTCCGAACTAGACTGGCCAAAGTTAAGTGTAAACTACACCATGTTACTTAGTGCTGTAATTATCATTTTAACCACACACATAGGATTGTACTAACACTCAGTTTTTTCACATTTGTATTTATGGTAGATTATAAAAGTAATAACTGCAAAAAAAATAAAAATAAAACACCAGTAATAGGGCCTAAAGGGCAGTAAAAGTCCTTTCTCTCCACCCAGGAGCTATTTTATTTTATGATTAAATAGTTATTTGATTAATATAGTCTAGACATATTTCAGAGTATGAACAGCTCACTGGTGCTTTTGGGCTTATCACTTGAGTCTGTGCTCTCCGAGGATCAACCCATGGCAGCTTTCAGAGTGGATCCCAAGCCTCTGCCCAATCAGGAAACAGAAACAGGTGGTGTCCAGGTTACAGCCACTCCCTTATCACATGGTTTTGGGGAAATGCACTCAACTTCCAGGCTACATAACTTAAGATATCCACAGAGAAAGAGAAATTCATATCATAAAATGTTCTCATCCAAAGGAATGCTTTTTTTAGATTTATCTAAATTAAAACTGGTAAATCTGATGGGGTTTTGGGGGAGGAGGGGCATGGTTCTCCACCCAACTCCAACTACATACCACAATTCCACCAACATATACCCATAGAAATATTTTAAAACTTTCTTGTTGCTACTTTGCATAGCCTGTTTTGCAGAAACACAGGTTTTTTAAAACTCCATCAAAAATTGGAGAAACAGTAAATGAATACTCCCTTATCAAGTCTTTTAAATAATTTTTCTCAGTAACCCATTTAGAGCACAAAGCTCAGTAAAGTGGGAACAGAGAGAAACAGGTAAAGATAGAAGAAAACTGGCGGCAAAACGTAATCAAGCCTTGGTCTCAGCAGGCAAGGAAAAAAAATTGGCAGTCTGAAGTTTCAGGTATGTGAACTATTTAAATAGCATTAGCTTTATTAGGAATTTTTCTTACTGGATTTAAAAAGTAGTAACTATTAGCTAAAAGAAGGGCAGTGTAGCTATAGTAATAGAAAATAAGTTTTCAACAACAAAAAAAGCATTAATGGGGATAAATCAGAATAACATGATATGAAATCATAACATAATAATTATAAACCTAGAGTCTCAAAATGTATGAAAAAAAATTGGGAATTGCAAGGTATATTTGATTTATAATATAGTGGACAATTACAACATAGCTTTATCAGGAATTTATGTAGATGAGGAAAAAATAAAAATCAGTAAAGTTTAGTAAAACAAAACATCAAAGTGTGAGTGAATAAATATACGAAGATCATCATGCCCAGTGTAGCCCATTTCCCCCCCAAAACATAAGGAACATGTTCACTTCCCATTGATTAGGTCAGAAAGTAAGCCTTCGTGGATTTGGAAGAGCTGAAGTTAAGCCACACTTCTTGGAGTCAATTGAGCTAAGTTAGAATCAACCACAATAACAAATTTTTAAATGTTTCAACACAAAAAATATATATATACTGTTAAAATGACTCACTGAATTAAAGGGAAAATAAAACTAAGCATTACAAAATATTTAGAACCAAATGACAAAAAGCACCACAAAACCAAAATGTGGTACTCACTGGTAAATGTATGTTTTTAATGCATTTTTTAAAACAAAATTTAAAATGAATGACAAAAACTTATTGATCATAACGTAAAAAGCAGTAAAGATAAGTGTAGAAAGTAGTAAGATAAGAAACCAGTATCAAAATAGAAAGGCAATTCTCAGGGGGAGAGAGAGACTGATGAATTAGAAAACTAGCAAAACCAGGGGGCTAAAGGGCTGCGTCCCAAGCGAATATCAGAAAACAAGAGGTAACTACAGACACAGTAAGGTTTAAAAAGTCATAAAATAGGAAACATGCCAGTGCATTTAAACACCTGGGTGAAATGGACAACTCCAGAAAACTTCCTAAACTGTCTTAGGAATGGGAAATTTGAATAAACATACATATATGACCTATCAAAAATCCCTTCACTATTTCAAACTTTTACAGATGAGTTTTATCAAAACTTCAAGGAACAATTAATTCTTACACAACCTACTTTATTATAGAAAAAAGATTTTGGTGGGGATAGTAAAATCCTGATACCAAAATTGAGCAAAAGCTGCATGAAAAATAATAAACCCATGTCACTAATTTACAGATGTACAAGTACTAAGAAAAGATCAGCAAATATAATTAAATGGGGTTTTTGAAAAGTCATGATACAGCACTGCAAAGATGGTTCAATACCTCATGAGATTTAGAGAGAAAGATAGGACTGTTTGAATTTTATAAAAACCTAATAAAATTCCAAACCCATTTAAAGTTTTAAGAAATAAACTCAACCATCTGGAAAAGAAGGAAACTTCCTTAACCTCAAAACAATCTGTCAAAATCCAAAACAAACATATAATGAAGAAAAATTAGGACTTCCATTACAGGCAGGAAGACAAGCACACCTACTGTTGGCATTTAACCTCGCACTGGAGAGATCCCAGCTGTAAGAGCAGGCAGAATTCCTTCTTCGGAGATGATAGGTTTGTCTAGTAGAAAATGTTTTACAACCTACAAACTTTAAAGAACAAAAAGGAAAAAGAACAGAGACTTGTAGAACACCCTTAAACACACCAACATACTCATTGTAGTAACCAGAAGGAAAAGAGAGAAAGGAGCAGAAAAATTATTTGAAGAAATAATGGCTGAAACTTCCCAAATGTGAAACACAGAAACCTAGAGCCAAGAAGTTGAAGGAACTCCAAATAAGATAAAATCAAAGAGATTCTCACTTCGACACATCAAAAGCCAAAGAGAAAATATTGGAAACAGCAAGAGAAAACAGACCTTGCATTCAAGGGAACCAAAGTAAGTACATGGCTGGCTTCTGATCTGAAGGAGTGGAGGTCGGAAGACTGGATGAGGTTCCGAGTGCAGGAGGGAAACTCAGCCGACCACCGTATGCCAGCACACCTGTACTGCAAAATGAATGTCCAACCCTTCTCATCTCATTCCACTCATGAAGTAATTACTAAAACTCTGCAGCACACCAAAAATAGATTGTTTGCTGATCGGACAAAAATAGGTATAATTTTGATTCATTCACACCAGACAGTTATTGTGTTGGCTCTTGTCTTTTTAATTGGACAATCTAAGGGAAAGGAGGTCAGAGCCCTTGACAAAATAGTCAGATATGCATGTTTTAAAATTTTTTGTGGCACACCAGTGTGGCTACTGCAGCATACCAGTGGCGAACTGCTGACTTAGGGGAATGTTCTAGTTTTCAAGTATTTGTGAACTTCTCAGATTTCCTTATGTTGTTACTTCTGATTTCATTCTGTTGTGGTTATGAGATTATGAGATATGGTCTATCATGGGAAACATTCCATCCCTGGCTCAGTTGGTTGGCACGCTGTCCTGTGTGCCAAAAATGGTTGCAGGTTCAATCCCCGGTCGAAGGCAGCCAATCAATATTTCTCTCTCACATCAATGTTTCTCTCTCTCTCTCTAAAATCAATAAAAACATATCCTAGGGTAAGGATTTTAAAAAGTAAGGAAAACATTCCGTGTACACTTGACAATGTATTTTCTATAGTTTTGGGGTGTTCTATAAGATGTCACTTAATTCTGCTTGGTCAATAGTGATAGTGTCTTCTATATCCTTGCTGATTACCTGAGTAGTAGTAGTTCTATCCATAATCAAAGAGTGTGGTGTTACTTATCTTTTTTTTCTTTTTTAAATTTTTACTTGTTGATTTTAGAGAAGGGACTGAGAGGGAGAGAAATATCCATGTGAGAGAGAAACATCAGTTGCCTCTAGCATACATGCCGACTGGAACCAAACCTGGAAACCAGGCATGTTCACCGACTGGGACGGAATCAAACCCGCAACCTTTCGGCTTACAGGCCGATGCTCAAACAACTGAGCCTCACCAGCCATGGCGTGATGTCGGTTCTCGGTTATTATTATTGAGTTGTCTACTTCTGCCTTCCGTTTTCCCTTCATGTATTTTAGGGCCTGGGTATATGATTGTCATGTCTTCCTGATGAATTAACTCTGCTCTTACAAAATATCCCTGTTGGCTTCTAATAACTTTTCTTGGTTAAAATTTTGTCTGACGTTACAGCTACTCAGGTTCCCCTGTGGTTGCTGTTCGTATGGTGTACCATTTCCCACCCTTGTAGTGTCAACCTGTTTACAACCTCTTAAATCTAAAATGCGCCCTTTCTACTGGGCGATACAGTTAGATTTCTTTTTATCCAGTTTGAGAATCTTTTGAATGGATTGTTTATTCTGTGTTTTTATTGATGGGTTTGGATATGTGCGTGCCATTTGGCTGTTTCTATAGGTCTTATGACTTCTTTTGTTCCTTGGTTCCTCTTTTGCTTTTTTTGCACTAAAGGGTTTTTCTAAAGTATTGAACACCATTTTAATTCCTTTATTCATTTTAGGTATGTGTTTTGAGTGTTTAAATGGTTGTTCTTAGGGTTGCATTATCAGGTTGTTGTTTGTAGAAGCTAAGAGGAGAAAGGAGAAAAAATACATTTATAAAGTTCTGGGGCTTTGTTGTTGACCTTGTTTTACATTCTGGCATTCTTCACTCCTGTGTCTAGACTGGAGCTGGTCCGGTGTCCCTTCTTTCCTCTACTCCAGCTTCTTGCCCTTCTTTCTCCTCCAGGTCCTTATTATCAAATACCTTGTATCTCTGCATCCTGTAGCCTCAACACTTCAATTTTATAGATGCTGTTTTGTGCAGCTGTGTTTTAGATAAAAGAAGCATGCATGTGTGTATATACATTTATATGTGTAGCTTACATTTATAGTACTTACAATTTATATTTGTATATAAAATACATATTATAAAATTGTATGTACATACAAATCATACTTTTTTATAGTTACTACTTAATCACTATTACCAGATATTACCAGTGCTTTTTATATCTTTGTGTCAGTTTGAATTGCTACATGATGCCACTTCCTTTCATCCCAAACTCTGTTCAGAGTATGTGTTGTAAGGCAGGTCTGAATATAGCAGTAGATTTCTGTCTTTGTCTATTTGGGAATGTCTTATATTGCCTTCATTTGCTGCCCTAAGTAACCAAGGGGTCGCACAGAGGCAGGGACTTGGGCATGTTCAAGATCTGGCTCCACCCTTTACCCACCCCGGTGGCTGGAGGTGTAATGGACATTAGTACAGCCTTACGAAAGATGCTGAAGACCGCCTTCAATCCAGAGATATTTTATAAAATTATTAAACAAAATTTAAATAATTGTAATATCAAAATCAAAATGAATAAACTTAATCATGTACTCAATTTTGGCCTACCCACAGAGAAAAACTATTCCAAATGATCCTAAGATACAGTGATTGGACTGAATATCCCAGCTTAGGTTTCCAAGTTCCAAACTCAATCAGCTACCTGTTTGACATTTCCTCGTGAGTGTCTTTCCAGATTATCTCAAATTTAACATGTGCCAAGTGGAAACCTTGATTTTTCTCCCCTAAAGCCAACACCCCCTTCCTCATCCCTCCCAGGCTCCTACCCCCACATTGAAAGCATCCTAACCCAGGTAAATGGAACCACCATGCAATCAGTTGTTCCAGGAAAAAAAATCTAGAAGTCATTTATTATTCCTCCTTGCCACTCACTACACATAATCTATCAGTAGTCCTGCACATTTTTATCTCCAAAGTATCTTAAATTTCTCTACTTTGTGTTTCAGCAGTGAAAAGTCTAGTACAATTTTGGAGGTTCAGGCAGTAAACTATAGTATTAATTTCACTTCTGTACCCTTAGTAATCTGAAAAAGAGTTCAGATAGGATTTTAGAATGTAAACCTTGAAAGTCACATGATTAAACAAATTATCTTTTTATACACACCACTGTTAAAAAAATCATTATAAGCAACCCAAGTGCCCATCAACAGGCAAGTGGATTAAAAAGCTATGGCATGCGTGCGCACACACACCCACACCCACACCCACACGAATACTACTCAGCCATGAAAAAGAATAAAATCTTACTATTTGCAACAGCATGGATGGACCTAGAGAATATTACACTACGTGAAGTCAGACAAAAAAAGACAAACAGCATGGTTTTACTTATATGTAGAATCTAAAGAACAAAATAAACAAAATAGAAACTAACTCATAGATACAGAAAACAGACAGACAAACAGAAGGGAGAAGGTTTTCGGGGCTGGGTCAAAAAAGTGAAGGGATTAGGAAGTAGGAACTGGTAGTTGTGGACAGTTGCAGAGATTGGAACTACAACACAGGGAACACAGTACCCTGTACTGCCATCTTTTTTACTTTATAGAGTTACAGGTGAAATGTACCGAAGACTGGTAAATGAGAATGTTTCCTTAGAGATAAATGCGGTGTGAAAAGACCCTTGAACAGGGAGATCTTAAGTCATCCATTTGTTCAAATAATTATCTCCTGGGCACCTAGTACATTAAGTGCAGTAGTTAAGAGCTTCAGCTTTTGAGTCAAATGGAACCAGGTTCAAATCCTTCCTCCATCACTTTTATTTAATCTCAGTTTGCAGACGCATCATCTGTAAAACAGTTGTGCTGAGGATTAAATAATATACAGAAAGTGCTTGGCTTGGTGTCTGACACAAAGTAGGCAGGCAATTAATGCCAATTGTTGTGATAACAATTATTACTGCTGTTCCTAGGAACTTATGAGTGCGGTAAGAAACCTTGTAAACAAATGCAGTGCAACCTAATGAAATCTGAACATGTTATGCGAGTACAGAGTAGGGAGCAATCAGCTTTATAAGAACGGGGGAAGTCTTCATAGAGGGGAGTAAAGACATGCTTTCTTAGATACTCACGTAGTATTAGAATATTTATAGTACCTAATTATGACAATAACCTTTGCTAGAAACAATATTTGGCATTTTCACGAAAGGGCTGCCATGGTGAAGATCCACTGTCTCACCCATCAGTTTGCCTTCATCGGCATCCCCAAAGGTAAGTTCATCACTCGAACCCTAAAAGACCCAGTTGGGGGGGGGGCTCTTGATTCATTGGAGAATAAAAGAAAATTCTTATTAGAAGGCATAGTAAATATGTTCGATGTTGCGTTATGACATCAAAGTCAGAAAAGAAATACAAGTTAGCAAGAGGGCCATTCCAGCTCCTAATTAAGAAAACAAAACCAGGGCAGTCTCTGAAGGTCGTGAACATCTCAGTTTAAGCTGAGGCTGCACAGTGACGAACAGTAAAGCAGGGACCCTGTAGGAGTCTCTCACCAGACTGTGAGCTCCCTGAAAATGGGCAGTCTTACACATCCCCACTCCTCCAGGGATTAGCATCTGCCTGGCTGGCATAGAGGAGCTCGATACAAGTTTTCTGGAAAAATGGATGAAAAAATCAGGCCCCTTCTAACTCCAAAATTTTATACTGTGGTTCTATAATCAAGCAATATTACCTGCAAAAACTAGTCAATACTATATATTTCTAGCAAGCTACTTTATATGTAAGAAAGAAGGGAAAATAACATATTCGCATTTGCAAAAGAAATGCTAGAGGATTCCACACAAGAAACTAGTTTACCCGGTGGCCTGAGGCAGCTGTTGAGGGGAAGGGTGGACGGAACCCGGGTGACAGTGTGACTTCTCCACATACGTCTTTTTATGTCCTATTTTTAACTATGTGGATATATTACCTTTTGAAAAATGTTTTAAATAACTACATATTCTTTTATTTTTATTATATATTAAAATTTTCACTAAAAAGGAGTTTGTGCTTAGAAATAAATATTCATCTATCTATAGTTTAAGTATATGCCCAACTTATATTGTTGCATCTTTTTAATTCATTCTAATTAATGGAAATCCAAAGCCAAGTACTTTAAATTTTAAACTAGATTATAAATGATTAACCTAGAAATCTGAACTATCACAAGGAAAAGGCCATTGCTTAACAAGATGACAATGCTTTCTAGACACTCTGAGGTATTTACGGAGCCTGGAGTAGTATGGGACAGAATTTATGCAGTATGGGTAACATTAGCTTTGAAACATTGTTTTTAAAATACACTGTACCCTTGGTAGAAATGAGCACAACCTAGCACCCAGATCTTGGTTTATAACACAATTCCTCAATAAAGAGAACCAGAGCTCTTTGGTGAAAAGGCTGATTTAAGACTGGAGCAGAAAACACACAAGACGAAGAAGCCAAAACATCTTCCAGTGCCAGAAACGAAGGGAGTGCTGGAAACACAGCCCTCCGTTAACGGGGTGTGTCAGAGAGACACAGCAGCCGACTGAACGCTCCTGACGGCTCAGGCTGAAACAGTTTGAGACACAAAATAAATATGTATTGAATTTTAACCCGAAATATAAAACAAAATCCAGGAGTCCAGACTCATGTTAATAATGACTGAATTAGCATTGGCCGGAGTGACTCAGCTGATTAGAGTGTCCTCCTGTAAACCGCCAAGTCACAGGTTCAATATCTGGTCAGGGCATATACCGAGGCTGTGCGTCGAGTCCCTGGTTGGGGCAAGTGCAGGAGGCGGCCAATCAATGTTTCTCTCCCTCTTTCTGCCCCCCTTCCCCTCTCTCCCCCTCCCTCCCCCTCTCTCTAAAATCAGTAAGCATGTCCTCCGGTGAGGACTGAGTGAATGAATGAGAGAGAGAGAAAGAAAGACAAATCTCTCATGCAGAAGAATTCCAAATAATTTATATAGCTACACCGCCCTCAAGGAGAAGGAACATAACTCCCCACTCTTTTAAGTGTGGGCTGCACATAGAGACTTCCTTCCGAAGAGCATAATGTGGAAAGGGGAGGGGAAAAAGAGTAACTTCACAGTGGAGAAACCTAACCCTGCCTCAGCCAGATGGCTGAGGGCGCCGTCAGCCATGATAGAGTATGCTGGCCGTGCACATACTCTGGATATGATGTGATGAAAACAGCCCTTTACCTTCCCATCTTCCTCCCAAAAATCCCTAACCCCAGCATAACCGTGAGAAAAACATGAGAAAAAATTCTAGTGGAGGGGCATTCTGCGCCATACCCCACCAGTATTCCTCAAAACTGTCCAAGTTGTCTTAAACAAGAAAAGTCTAACAACCTGCCCCAACCTAGAGAAGCCTAAGGAGGCAGGATGCCCAAATGCAATGCGGGATCCTGGGTGGGAAGCAAGAACAGAAAAAGGACACTAAGTAAAAACTAAGGAAATATGAGGAAACTGTGGACTTCAGTTAATGATAATGTATTAATATTGTTCATGAATTGTCACAAATACACCGTACTAAGGTATGATGTTAACTGGAGGTGAAGTATACACAGAACTCCCTATATTATCTTTTCAATTTTTCTGTAAATCTAAATAAAACTGTTCTAAAAAATTGTCTGTTAAAGATGTTTCCTAATTCAATCTCTCTGGGCCTTCTTTCCTTATTTATAAAAATTAAAATGGGTAGAATATCCATTCATTATATTTTCTACCCAGTGTTTTTTCTCTTTTAACGTGCATTTGACTTTTAGCAATACTTTTTTTATTATTATTGTTCAGTTACAGTTGTCCCCATTTTTCCCCCATTACTCTCCCGTGCTCTGCCCACCCCCCACCTCCCACATTCAATCCCGCCCCCCTGTTGTCTTTTTAGTACCAAGTGTCCATTCTAGTGGGCACCATTCCAGACTCGGGATACAACACTGAATGAAATGATTCGTGCATATCACACTATAGTAACAGAAGTTTATGTATTATGGTATATAATTCAGTAACTTTCAAAGGTATTGCTGTTTCTTTAATAGGTTTGAACCATATATTTCTAATAAATTACTAAACAATTCCTATGGACAATTCCTTCTTTGTCAGCAAGGAGCTTTTAAGATTTCATAGTCTCCTTGAATAAAAAAAGTTACAGAGTCAGGGCCAGGAGAGGGGGAGATTAATGTAAGCCTCACCCAGGGGCTTTGCAGAGAGACTGTGCACCACAGTTTCCAAGATACATACAATGTTGTATTTTGCATCATCATAAAATTCAAGCTATTGGAGCTTGTGGCTATTATCTTTAGGGATAGGGCTCTCAATCCCCCTCAGAAAAGCCCTTCAAAACAGAGATGATAAATATTATATGTACATAGTGTCTGTACACTTGTCTATTCATACAACTTGAGATAGTCTTTTTTTTTTCCTTTATAAAATATATCTAATAATCACTTTGGGGGATTATATTAGATAATGTATATAAAGCATAATGTTATCATCATTATTAATGTTGAAAACAAATGCACTGGTTTCCACGTATGCGTGTTCATCAGCAGTGAGGACACTGCTGATAAAAAGCATTCCAGTTTGCAGGGCAAAAATGAGTCATGGAGAATCCATATGATTACCAAGAGCAACAGGTGACAAGAGCTGATGTGCCTTAAGGCTACCACGTCATCTAGGCACGAAACCCAGTGCCAGTCCTTTAAATCCAATAAATCATGCCAAGATTAAAGGCTATCACTTGAAAAAACTGTCTAGATATTCCATTGAAAGAGCTAAGCATAGCTCATAGTTTATTTTGACTTACTAACCCGTTATGGATTCGGATGAAGGTAATATTCTTAGAAAGGGTTCAGAATCTTTTTAGCTCGGTGTCCAGTCATTGAACTAGAAGCTAATTTTATCAACTACATCAATACCAAGAACTACTAAACACTAAAATCAACCTGACGTGAATAAGGAATGCAGGGAAATGCAGCTATAGACTAAGAAATGGGAGAAATTTTTATAGGATAAAGACTATTGCGTTTGGTACTAATAGGACAAACAAACAACTGAGGGATTGTATACTCTTTTTTCCTGCCACCTATTTCTCCAGTATTTTTAATTATTTGTTTCTTAGTCAAGCAAATGAGTGAAGGTCAATGTCAACAGGCTTTCACACAGATGCTTTTAACACATATGATACCATCGTAAGTACTAGAAAAAGAAGCCCACTCTGGGTGGAGCAATTAAAAAAGGCCCGTTCCTTTGGGTTAAGCCAGATAGGCCTCCCACTCAACCCTTGAGCTGGCCACAACCCGCACAACCACGCGGTGGCCTTGCCTCCAAGCAGGATACCTTGGTTAACCCTATGGCACAAAGCACACAACTTACTTTTAATAAGATGCTGATTGCACAGGCCATACCAACCGATCCAGTGCCTGTAATGGAGATCTTATTGTGATGAATGGCCTCCTCTGAAGTGAAATTCATAGTAAGTTCACGCTTGACGGTTGCCATCTTGGAAACCTAAGTGAGAAAAAACTACAAAACCACTTCTAGATTAGCAACTGGTCTGCAGAGAACTCCTGGGCGCCAGTGGGGAAGGTGCTTCAGACACAACAGGGAAAGGCAAAGATGACTGTCAAAGCCAGGTAGCTTCTGGCCAGCAGCCCAGCAGCCCAGCACCCAGAGGCAAACCGAGGAGGAGGAAGATTTGCAAACTAAGTGTCAGGAGGGACTGAAGGAAGGAAAAGGGGACACTCCACCGAAGATGAGCCTACAGCCAGGACGGCTCTTCCTCCCCTCCCAGCCTGGTTCTCCCCCTTCCCCAGCTGTCAGCTCCAGAACCGAGCCCGGGGTCACAGGCCCAAGCCCAAACACAGCCAGGCACGAAGTACCTCCAGCCACACTCACAGGGGAGGAACTAGGGCCAGCGTCCCTTGAGTGGGGCGCGTGCCACCCGCAAGGGACCCAGAGCCATCCTGGGCAAAAGAAATTAGCTCCCACCGTGCCCACTCGTCGGCTGGTCCGCAGAACTCCCGCTGCCCAGCTCATGGCCACTCACAGCCGCTCACTTGAGAAGGCAGAAGCAGAGAACGAAGGAAAGCTACTTGAGGTCAGAGGAGGAAAACTGTTGATTACGTTGGCTGCACAAGCCACGCCCAGCTCGTGCGGCCGCGTGAGGGACTCGAACACCTGGTGCGGGCGCGAGGCCAGAGATGGGGGCTCTGAGGCACTGCCCCTGCGCCTGCGCCTGCTGCTAGTCCCCTGTGAGCGGTTGGCGGGTTGTTTTCTGGAGCTGGCGGTGTTCCAAAAGGCTTCTAGGGTTCCAGTCGCAGGAGGTGCGTCAGGCACACTGAATTAGGGGGCCTCAGCTATGAAAAGGAGTACTGCTTTCCTAGAACCCATCCACCAAAGAGCCCCAGTCGGCTATTCCAAACCAAACCATCCAGTAGGCAACCAGATGCATCCAGTATGGGCTTTTAACGCCTAATTGGGAATTCTTCACTAGTTCTGTAGAAAAAGATCTCAGGGCTACGATTTCCCACCAACAAATGTGAGCTAAAGGTAGAAAAAATAAAAAAATTTAAATCTTCTATGCAATGGGAATTGTTAAATGAGATAGGAAATCCTAAGAATTTGATCATTACAGTGCCGATAACCATTTCTACAAATGGAAGGGAAAAATCAATTCATTATCGTAGAATCCAAAATTCCCCTCTCATCCCTAAATCTGAAATAAACCAAGACATGCCCATCTGTTCTCCTGCCACATTCTCCCTAGTTAACTGTTTTCTAACTAATCTGTGAATTGTGATACACAATACACATCTGACAAGTTATTTTCTAAAATGTAGGACAGTGTTTCTCACCCTTTAAAAAGTTAATTCTCCCTCTGGAGCTTTTTTTTAAAAAAAGATTTTATTTATTTATCTTTAGAGGGGAAGGGAAGGACAGAGGGAGAGAAATATCAATGTATGGTCGCCTCTCGTGCATCCCCCGCTGGGAACTGGCCTGCAACCCAGGCATGTGCCCTGACTGGGAATTGAACCATGATCCTTTGGTTTGCAGGCCCGCACTCAATCCACTGAGCTACACCAGCCAGGGCCTCAGGAGCTTTTTTAGACATTGTCCCCTAGTCATTTCCCCATTGTGAAATTAAATATTAAGATTTTTGTCAGGTAGGGTTGAACTGCAGAGTAAAACCTTTGTAATATCTAAGATTCTCACACACACACACACACAATTTTCATCCTCTTGGGGGTCATATTGCCACTATAAGAATACATGATGTAGGGCAGTTGTACTTTCTAGAATATTCATTGTAGAAACTGTAATTTACAGCTTTTCAATCTGTCAGAATTTCCTAAAATGAATGCTAATTTGGTACACAAAGAGGAGCTTGTTTTAAAAGCATTTTTAAGATTTTACTTATTTATTTTTAGACAGAGGGGAAGTGGGGAGGAAGAGTAACATCAATGTGTGGATGCATTTGTGCGCCCCCTACTGGGGACCTGGCCCGCAACCCAAGCATGTGCCCTGACAGGGAATCAAACGAGGACCCTTTGTTTTGCAGGCCAGCACTCAATCCACTGAGCCACACCATCCAGGGTTATTTTATTTATATTTAGAGAGAAGAAAAGGGAGGGAGGGAGAAAGGGGGAAAAACACTGATGTGCTAGAGAAACATCAATTGGTTGCCTCTCGCACGCTCCCAACTGGGGACCTGGCTTGCAACCCAGGGATGTGCCCAGACTGGGAATGGATCGAGCTGGCGACCCCTTGGTTTGTGGCGCAATGCCCAACCCACTCAGCCACACAAGTCAGGGCAAGAGCAGCTTTTTTAAAAAGCCAAAATCCACAGGAGGTTCCCTTTTCCCATATTTTGTACATTAAAGGGAAGTATTTTTCTAAGAAAGGAAAAGGAACAAAACAGGAAACTAATCATGTTCAGTAGATGACTAGAATGAAGGATATTACGAAAGCGAGAGTAGCTGTGAACTGTGACTCCATCAAATGGGTGCACCTGCACTGCAGCCAGGCAGGCCCTCGGGCACTACATATCTGCCTTCCAGTTCTTCCCGCTAGTCCAGTGTGATCTGTAAATTACCTTGGACCTGATTTCTTAGTTTTTGTTCCATTGATATTTCCTACAGCTGCCTTATTTTTTTGTGTGTAATCAAGGAAATATATATGTTATATATGTATATATAAATCAAAAGAATCACATTCACTCTTACCTTGGAGACAAAGAGGGAGCTACCAATCGACTACTGTCAAGCATTCTTTAATAATCAGTAAGATGAGATACCTGAAATACTCAGTGAGATACTGGAGGGCAGAAATTGTCATATTGGCCTTATAACCACAACACAGCAAGAATAATAGTAGTTTGCTGAATGAACTGGACAGTATGTAATCCAGGCATACGAATTGAAAGTTGAAAATCGGTGATTCCAGGTTTCATATTAGTTTGAGTTAATCACACAAACCAGGACAAATTTCCTTCTCTTTATTTTCCACCATGCATTATTTTCACTTATATCTGATGGTCTGAGCTCCTTGTGTAGTATTTCAACTGACACCAAATCAACAATTTAAATTTATGTGAATTGGTATAATACTTGCAGGGTTGAAGATACTTAAATTTTTTTACACCAAAGAAAGTTATAGTTCTAGATTTCTTCTGCTATACATGGTCTTAAAAACAAGTACTTAGTAAAGATGATACATGGACGCAGGAAGCTAACAGAGCAATATAAGGTGAAAAGGCTGGCTCCTTAAGGGAAGAAAGCACAAGATGAAATTCCAGTGCTAGAAAAAGTGGTTGTTGTTTCATGAGAAAAATCCTAAGTTCTATCTTATAGAGGATTGTTATATTATTCTACTAAACCTGAAGACAACTCTTCCTTTTGTACAAGTTGGGTATCATTAGAATAGAGCAATGAGAGATGCATAAAAGAGGAGAAGTCTCTTTAATATTTCCTTTACTAGCCTTGAGAGACTGGAAGTATGCTATAGGTCTTCAGTGTTTTCTTTTGTTTTTTTCTGGACTAAATGAAAATACTTTCAAAATGTAAAATATACAATTTGTCATTTTCTGCTGTATGAAACAGTGGAACATTAAAAGGCTTTAAAATACCAGGTCTTTTTGGACATTCCAAAGTGTGTTCGCACTCTTCTTAAGAAGGGCCTCCTCCTCGGAATTCAAGTTAACTTTCACAATATCGGAGATCCCATTTTGCCCCAAGATGCAAGGGATACTGAGAAAAATTTCTTCTTTCAGTCCATAAAAGCCCTAAAAAGCAAAATTAGATTATTGTTCAGTAACCTGACATGGAAAGGGAGCTATGCAAGAGAGCTTCAGAAAAAGAGTACACTGGAGAGGTCCTGGCTGGCGTAGCTCAGTGGATTGAGCGTGGGCCTGCGAACCAAACGATCGCGGTTCGATTCCCAGTCAGGGCACATGGCTGGGTTGCAGGCCAGTTCCCAGTGGGGGATGCACAAGAGGCAACCATACATTGATATTTCTCTCCCTCTCTCCTTCCCTTCCCCTCTAAAAATAAATAAAAATAAAGTCTTTAAAAAACAAAAAAAGAAAATTATGGAGAGACAATGAGGCACAACAAAAACCCCTCAGAGGTGGCTAAGTGACTGTCACCACCACCAACCACCAAGAGCATCATGTTCTGTGACCACTGGAACCTGTGTTCAGTAACACGGAAAACATGCCAGAGGCCTCAAAGTGACCAAGAAAGGCACTGTCTACTTGACCCCTTGCTGGGTCATCCTTCCGTCTAAGGGAAAGGATGCCATGCAGTCATTCATGATGTCATTTTAGCTGATAAAGAACTGTCAGATCAAGCAGTCTATATTTGGTATCAACTGTATCAAGAGAACAGTGAATTCAGAAGTAGGAAGAGGCTGAGAAGGCTCTGTTTTGTACAAATTGACCTTTATATGAGGCAGTACCACTGAGTTTAGACAATGGATGTTGCAGGTGGCTTTGCAAGTCTCCAGAGGTGAAGCCTCCAATGGAACCCTATGGGTGTGGGTGCTCGCTCATGCCTAGAAGAGCCCCCACCCGTTGCCAGTGGAAAGGTACCCCTGCCCTTCTGGCTACCTGTAGCCATTGCCCCCTCCTTACTTCTATCCTGAACCTTCCATGATGTACAGGACCCATGAAATAGGTGCAGTCACTGCCCTATCCTGGGCTTATTGAATCTCTGGTCAAGAGCTTTAATGCTCCCTCCATGCCTGCACCTGCACCTGAATCCAAGGCTACAGAAGCAGCTGCCAGAGACAGTCTATTAAAACCTGCACAACCCACACAATGCCTGCATGCCCACAGACAAGCCTCTGCCCTCTTCCTACTAGCCCTAGAAGATAAGAAGACCCAGCAGATCCCTCACTTCTCCCTGCGTCTCTCCACCCATTGTTCTTCCCTAACCCACCCTTTGGGGTTGAGTATAGGGTTGAAGGAGGCGAGGTCTTGTTCTTCCTCCAGGTCTGATTATAAACAGCAGACACTAGCATTCAGGGAAGGGAGAAGCCCCCTGACTCTAGAGTGGTGCCACCCAGCTTCCCACAATAGCTCAGAGCCTGCAGGCACTTCTCAGCCAAGCTTCCCTCCCACCATCTCTGGGGCTCTCCTCGGGAGCTCAGGATATACCCCTTGTTCCTGTTTTGCTCCAGACACCTGCAGAGGGACTCTCCGGCCACCTCCTCCATTGAAGTCAGCACCCTCATTTTGGCAGCCACTGTATAGTTAACCTCATGAGCTCCATCAGACCAACCACACATCTTCCTCTGAGGGCCCCCTGCCAGGCTGTACTCAGGCTGTACTCACATTCACTCCACTCTGGGGGCGCCTAGCCGTGGAGGGCACTGCCCCACCAGACTGTCAGCCCAGATCCCATTCCCAGCCAGGCTCCAGCTCCAGGCTCCAGCTCGAGTTAAACTCACCTTCCTCTCCTCTCCCTTTCCTTGGTCATTCTGTTGCCACCTGTGTGTAACTTTTGACTATGAGCTTTCCAGGGTGATATCAGCTAGGTCACTGTGGCTGGGGAAGGAAGCCCTCTGCAACACTGCCTGTATTCTGGGAATTTGTTTCCTTCTACTTTCTTTATTTCAAAGATTTTTATTTATTTATTTATTTATCTTTAGAGGGGAAGGAAAGGAGAGAGAGAGAAATATCAATGTACGGTTGCCTCTCGTGCATACCTTGCTGGGAACTGGCCTGCAACCCAGGCATGTGCCCTGACTGGGAATTGAACTGCAATCCTTTGGTTCACAGGCCTGCACTCAGTCTACTGAGCTACACCAGCCAGGTCTGTTTCCTTCTACTTTCTCTGTCACTCTTCCTTCTAGAAGGGGATTCTCCAACTAGAACTGGACAATTCATGTCCATCCCATCACACCATTTGGTGGTCTGCTGAGTGGGCTAAAAACAAGGGCCCTCACCCCTGGGGCCTGGCCTGGCCCTGTATGCTGACCATGACCTGCTGCCATGCCCTCCTGCCCTCTTCCTTTCAGTGGCCTGACCCTGCTGGCTTTTCCCTTCACCATGTACCCCACTTTGCTCCCTTTGCTCTCTGCATTTCAACAACTGACCTTGTTTTCAGACCCTCAAGTGTTCTCTACTTATATCTACCTCAGACCCTCTTGCACATGTGTTCCCTCTTGCTTGGAATATTAGTCCAGCTTTCCAAATTAACCACTACTTGCCCTGGCTGGTGTGACTCAGTGGACTGAGTGCAGGCCTGGGAATTGAAAGGTCGCCTGGGGTTATGGGCCAGGACCCCAGCTGGGGGTGTGCGAGAGGCAACCAGTCAATGTGTTTCTCACAAATCGTGTTTCATTCCCTCCATTTCTCCCTCCCTTCCACTCTCTTTGAAACTAAATAAATAAAATCTTTAAAAAAGCACTACTCATTACTTGGATTAGGTCCCATTTTAATTCCTCAGGAAGACTTCTCGAAACACCATGAATGCCTCCTTCCCAAAGCACTTAAATTCTCTTCTTGTATATTCATAGCATATTTTGTTATGTTTTCTTGGTCATTGTTTTTTTCATTAACTTATATGATGTCGAGGTCTTTCTGTTCAAAATTATATACCCAACATCCTGTATAATGCCTAGAACATAGTAAGGACTCAACAAATATTAGAGATAATAAATAAAGATCAATTTAAGCCTACCTTAACCATAGTGGAAACTGAATGCACTCTCCTAAGATTTTTCACAATTGATCCCACTAGATCAGTCACAGATAGGCCAATAGCCCAGGAGGTATATCCCTTCAACTTGAGAATCTCATAGGCACTACAGTTGCAGAAAGTAAGAAAAACAAATTAATGAGGAGTCAACTTAGAAAATATATTTCAAGCATCCACTTTGAAGCAATCTACATGTCAAGGCCACTCCATTAACATTTTCTTAAAGATTTCCTCCATAAATTATTTATAAATAAGCAATATAGGTTTCTTTTTAAATTATATTTTATTGATTATGCTATTACAGTTGTCCTGATCTTTTCCCCTTTGTCCCCTCTCCACCCAGCAACCCCCACTCCTTCAGACAATCCCCACACCATTGTTCAAGTCCGTAAGTCATGCATAGGAGTTCTTTAGCTACTCCATTTCCTATACTGTACTTTACATCCCCGTGGCTATTCTGTGACTACCTACTGGTACTTCTAAATCCCCCCACCGCTTCACCCATTTCTCCCACACCCCCTACCATCTGGCAACAATCAAAATGCTCTCTATATCCATGATTCTGTCTCTGTTCTCTGTTTCCTTAGATTTTTAGATTCAATTGTTGACAAATTTGTACTGTTTGCCATTTTATCGTTCATAGTTTTGCCCTTCTTCTTTTTCTTACATAAGTCCCTTTAACATTTCATATAATAATGGTTTGGTGATAATGAACTCCTTTAGTTGCTTTTTGTCTTTGAAGCTCTTAATCTGCCCTTCAATTCTAAATGATAGCTTTGCTGTGTAAAGTAGTCTTGGCTGTAGGTCCCTGCTTTTCATGACTTTGAATATTTCTTGCCAATCTCCTCTAGCCTGCAAAGCTTCTTTTGAGAAATCTGCTGACAGTGTTATGGGAACTCCTCTGTAGATGACTAACTGCTTTTCTCTTGCTGCTTTTAAGAATCTCTCTTTATCTTTAACCTTTGGCATTTTACTTATGATGTGTCTTGGAGTGGGCCTCTTTGCATCCATCTTATTTGGGACTCTCTGTGGATCCTGGAATTGCATGTCTATTTCCTTCACCAAAGTGGAGAAGTTTTCTTTCATTAATTGTTCTAATGGATTTCCAATGTCTTGCAGTTTCTCCTCTCCTTCTGGCACCCTATGGTGTGAGTGTTGGACTTCTTGAAGTTGTCCCAGAGGCTGCTTATACTATCCTCACTTTTTTGCATTATTTTTTTTTTCTGTTGCTCTGACTGGTTTGTTTTTGTTTTGTTTTGTTTTTGCTGTTTTTTGTTGTTTTTTTTTTTTTTTTGCTTCCTTATGTTCCAAATCATTGATTTGATTCTTGGTTTCATCCACTCTACTGTTAATTCCCTGTAAAATGTTCTTTATTTCCATTAGTGTATTCTTCATTACTGACTGGACCCCAACACAGGGAAGCTGTGGAGGCTGCTAAGTTCCTTGAGCATCCTTATAACCAGTATTTTGAGTTCTGCATCTGATAGATTGCTTATCTCCCTTTCATTCAGCTCCTTTTTTCTGGAATTTTGATCTGTTCTTTCATTTGGGCCATGTTTCTCTGTCTCCTCATTTTTGGCAGCCTCCCTGTATTTATTTCTAAATATTAGGTAGAGCTGCTCTGACTCCCTGTCTCAGTAGTGCGGCCTAATGTAGCAGATGTCCTACAGGGTCCAGTGGCACAGCATCCCCTATCACTCAAGCTGGCTACTTGTGGTGCACCCTTTGTGTGCGCTGACTACACCCTCCTCTTGTAGTTGAGCTTTGATTGCTGTTGACAGGTTAATGGTAGGGATTTACCCAGGCTAGTCAATTGCAAGGACTGGATATAACCACTTACCACCAACCTCTGCCCTCTGTGGAGGATCAGTTGTGCATGGGCAGGGTGGTGGTACTCCAACATGGTCTGTAGTTGTCCACTCGCTGTGCTGGCCCTGGGGTTCTCAGGTGATGCAGGCCAAAGTCAGCCCTCACCTGTCTTCTTTCCAGGGCCACCCTGCCTGACCTATAAAGCAATATGAGATAGCTGCTATTTGTGCTGGCCTTGGAGATTCCTAGGCAAAGCCAAGCTGTGACTCTAGGCTGACTACTGCAAGTGCTGGGTCTGGGGTTCACTGATGCCAGTTGTTGCTTGTTTGAGAGGATTTAGGAAGTTGTGAGGCATGAGCCAAGACCAGCCATTCATATAAAAACACAGCTTGGGTGGGTCCCTAAGTTGGATGGGGTGGAGTCTCTGGGGATCTCCGAGGCCAAACAGTATAACTGGATTTCTGACAGTTCTGAGTGATTGTTGTTCTATATATTAGTTGTAATTTTGATGTGGTTGTGCAAAGAGGTGAGCATGTCTACCTACGCCATCATCTTGACTAAAAGTCCCATACTTTAAAAAAAAATAAGTACAAAGAATATAGTAAATACATAAACTAGTTTCACAGTCATTTATTATCATTATCACTTTTTATGTACTAAACATAATTATATGCACTGTACTTTTATATGACTGGAAGTACAGTAGGTTTGTTTATACCAGCAACACCACAAACACATATGTAGTCTTGTGCTATACCTTACAGGACTATGATGTCCTTAGGGGATAGGAATTTTTCAGTTCTATTATAATTTTATGGGACCACTGTTGGTCCCATAAATGATAATACTCTATACTGTGTTTTCTGTCCATATCCTTTTTTTAAAAAACATTTTATCTATTTATTTTTAGAGAGATGGGAAGGGAGGGAAAAGAGAGAGAGAGAAACATTAATGTGTGGTTGCCCCTCACAGGCTCCCCACCGGGGAATTAGCCTGCAACTCAGGCATGTGCCCTGACTGGGAATTGAACCAACGACCCTTTGCTTTGCAGGCCAGCACTCAATCTATTGAGCCACACCAGCCAGGGCTGTCCATATCCTTTCATCAAGCTTAATAAACTTAATGCTAGATTAAAGCATGTAATGTCTGCTTAATTTGACAGTCTGAACTTCAAACCACGATTGATAACCATGTACTCTGTCTTATTTTTAAAATTGTGGTAAAACTGGACATTTTAGCCCTGCTGGGTAGCTCAGTTGGTTAGAGCATCATCCCAATGAGCCCAAATTGGGGGTTTGATACCCTGACAGGGCACATAGAAGAATCAACCAATGAATGCATAAATAAGTAGAACAGTAAATCAATGTTCTTCTCTCTTGTACTTCTCTACCCCCATCTCTCTCTCTAAAATCAATAATTTTTAAAAATTGGACATTTTAACCATTCTAAGTATATAATTCAATGACATTAAATACACAAACACTGTCATACAACTATTACCACCATCCTCTCCAGAACTTTGTCACCATCCCAGACTGAAACTCTGTACCCATTAAAGTGATCGTGTGATTTTATGATCAGAAAATAAAATAACTTTTTTTTTACTCAAGGACATTTAGAAAATAAAAACTTATCCAAAATAACTTTTTGCTATATTTTAGTCTCTGCCCTAATTCTTATACATTTCTGTAGGGTTGTTATCCTAAATACACAACATGACATGTGAGCTTTTGTAAATTTAATGCTCCAGTCTAGAATATCCAAAAGTGATTTTTAGGTTGTGTAACTTTTATTAATATGTAACTTGACTAAAGCATAACAGAGAATCATTTGTGCTGTTAGAGCTAACGTACGCCCATCAGACACTTCATTTGAAGTAAACCTGGTTAACTTCTGATCATGTGCATCAGCTTCATGCTTTTTCTTTTTTCATCCAGTCACTTGATGAACAAACTTCTAGGTGCTGTTCTAAGCATTTAACATGTGCTAATTCATTTACTCTTCATAACAGTCCTCTAGGATGGGCTCTATTATTGGCCCCATTTTAAAAACTTGCAAACAGAGCTTTTACATTTTTAATAACTTTCCAATATTACATCACTAATAAATGGTGAAGCCAGGATTCACACCTGGGCAACCTGGTTCCAAAGTCCATGCTCATAATCACTTGCTAAATTACCCTCTAAGTCTAACACATGTGAGTTCTTTTAAAGTGCATTTTCTTTGTGAAAAATGCCCCTCAAATAAAGGTACACATAATATAAGTCTGAATTCAAGGACTTTCTTAAGGTTAAAGTTATTTCTCTTACAAGACGCAAAGATCAACTGTATATTTTTTTCTGTGACCTTTGTTCTTATGACTAATTATTAATGCATTAAGAACCTGTATGAATACTTTACCTCTCAACAACTTCTCGATGGATATTTTTCCAATGGTCCTTCTCTGAATCAGTTCCTAATTTGGGGTCCAGAGTCTTCAGAGCAACACCAGCAACATTCACCCCACTCCATAAGGGCACTGAAAGAAATATATCTCAGAATGAATTCTACTTCCTAGTAGAGCATCAGTTGTTTGAGTTTAGTAATTTTTGTCATATTTTATTGTTTATGCAATTACAGTTGTCCCAGATTTTCCTCCTTTACATCCCTCTACCAAGCCCTGCCCCACAACTCCCTCAGGCATTCCCCACACTGTTGTCCAGGTCCACGGATCATGCATATATGTTTTTTGGTTACTCTATTCCCTATGCTGTACTTTGATCCCCATGACTGTTCTATAACAACCAATTTGTACTTCTTAATCCCTTCACCTTTTTCACCTATACCGCTGACCCTCTCCCATCTGGCAACCACCACAATATTCTCTGCATCTATAAGTATGTTTCTGTTCTGCTTGTTTATTTAGTTTTTTAGAACCAACTGTTAATAGATATGAATTTTTGCCATTTTATTGTTCATATTTTTATCTTAAAGAATATCCTTTGACATTTCATATAATATGGATTTGGTGGTGATTAACTCTTAGCTTTTTCTTGTTTGAGAAGCTCTTTATCTGTCCTTCAATTCTAAACGATACCTTTGCTGGGTAGAAAAACCTTGGTTGTAGTTTCTTGTTCTTAGTAAGTTTGAATAATTCTTGCCTCTTCTTTCTAGCCTGCAAAGTTTCTTTTGAGAAATCAGCTTCCAGTCTTATGGGGGCTTCCTTGTAGGTAGCCCCCTACAAGGGGCTAAAAATGCAGTTAGTTAGAAAAAAACTAACTGCTTTTTTCTTGCTGCTTTTACGATTCTTTGTATTTAACCTTTGGCATTTTAATTATGATGACACTGGCTGGTGTGGCTCAGTGGATTGAGTGCCAGCCAGCATACCAAAGATCGCCAGTTCAATTCCAGGTCAGGGCACATTCCTGAGTTGTGAGTCAGGTCATGAGTTTGAGGGGTGTGAAAGGCAACTGACTGATATTTCTTTCACACAGAGGGAGAGTGTTTCTTTCCCTCTCTCTATCTCTCCCTTCCTCTCTCTAAAAATATGTGGGAGGAACACCATCCCACAGAGCTTCTCCCAGCCACTGCAGATGAGAAGTAAGTCATCCCGGACACAATCTTCTTGTTTCAGCAGGAAAGGGGGTGATGATTTCCCTCTAGTGGAGAATGCCCTGAGCCCTACTTCAAAATGGCTTTTATTGGGAATGGTATGTGTAGGGGTTTACAGCATACATGCATAGCTTATCAATCAATGTCAAAAGGCTATAGTCATACAAAAACAGGTATTATCTATAGATAACAATTGAAGGAACACAGAGATCTGTCATAGGTCAGGGTCTGTTAGTCATACTGACATCAGACGTGTTTCATGAGATAAGGCATTTTACTCCTTAGGCCTTGAACTTAAACACCTGGTTTATATCACCAGGGTTATACAAAACAAAGCAGAACAAGCTTCAAAGGATACAATGTATTTATCAGGCCTGATTCCCACAGGAACCCTTGGTGTTAAAAGTCAGGTCATGCCTGCCACCTGTGTTTTTACCTGGTTTTCCAGGGAGACTTACTATCCCCTTCGGGGCTTTCTCTTGTGGGGTTACAGTCTTGGAAACCACACAGAGTGGTCCCCAACATACATACATAAATAAATAAATAAATAAATAAATAAATAAATAAATAAATAAATAAATTTAATTATGATGTGTCTTGGAATGAGACACTTTAGGTTCATCTTTTTTGGGACTTCCTATGATCTTGGACTTGTACATCTATTTCTTTCATCAAGTTAAGAAAGTTTTTTGTCATTATGTTTTCAAAGGTTTCCCATTTCTTACTTTCTCTCTTTTTCTGGCACCCAAGTGATATGAATGATAGTACAGTGGATGTTGTCCCATAGGCTCATTACATGAGCTCTACTTTTTTAGATTCTTTTTTTCTTCTTGCTGTTCGATTGGTTGTGTTTTGCTTTCTTATATTCCAAATCACTGATTTGATTCTCGGCTTTATCCACTCTTCTCGATTCCCTGTAATTATTCTTTATTTCAATTAGTGTATCCTTCATTTTTTATTGGATTTTTGATGCTGTTGAGGTCCTCACTAATTTCCATGAGCATCCTTATAACCACTCTTTTGAATGCTACATCTAGTAGATAACTTGTCTCTACTTTATTTAGTTCTTCCTTTGGAATTTTTTGTTTTTTCAGTTAGAACATGTTTCTTTGTCTTCTCATTTTGGCAGCTCCCATTTGTTTCTATGTGTTAGGTAGAGCTGCTACATCTCCCAGGCTTGAAAGAGTGGCCTAATGTAGTAGGTGTCCTGTAGGGTCCAACAGCACAGCCTCCCTTATCACCGAAGCTGGGTGTTCATGGTGTGCCCACCACGTGGCTGTGTACACCCTCCTGATGTAGTAGAGCCTTGACAGCTGTTGGTATGTCCAAGGTGAGCCACTGACTGTGTTCTGTCCCATGTCTCACAGCATAAGCTACAAAGTGATCTGGAGATGGCTACCACTTGTGCTGGCCAGGCTTGACGTGCCCAGGCAAGGCCAAGCTGTGAACCAAGGCCTGCTAATGGCAGACCTAGGGTAAGTTAGCAAGAAGTACAGTACAGGCACACTAGGACAGATGCTGATTATATGAGAGAATTTAGGGAAATCTGAAGCATGGGCCAAGACAAGCCATCTGTATGGAGAAGCCACTGGAAATAGCTTGGGTGGGCCCTAAAGTTGGGTGGGGCAGGCCTCAAGGAATCACCAGGGTAGGGAAAACAGTGATAGCCAGCTTGATGGAGTCTCAGATATGGTGCCTGCCTACCAGCTCTGTGGTTTTGTCAGGGGAATGCTCAGAAAAGGAAAAATGGCCTCTGCCAGCATTTCTGTCTGGGAAAGAGCTTCCCCCCAGCTCTCAACCTAATGCCAGACAATTCATTTCCTCCCCATATGTCTCTGATGCCTTCCAATCTGCTGCATCTTGCAGGAACTGAGAATAAATAAGTCTAAGTAAGTCTGTGCATGGGCCCTTTAAGAGCAACTGCCTGAGACTCCAGCAGTTTATGCCTTTCATAGCCTTGATCCCTGCTGGTTTTTATAGCCAGAAATTATGATCCTGGTACTGGAACCCTGAGCTGTGGAACATAGTGTGGGGTAGGACCCCTCTCTCCTAAGATATCATTCCTGATTTTTATCCACCACAAGTGGGTGTTCCATGTCTCCACCCCACCCACATGTTTTAATGTGCTTGCTTCTTTAATTCTGTAGTTGGTTTCTTCTTTAACTCCGTAGCTGTAAGACTTTCATTCAGCCCTATTTATCATGGTTCTGGATGATGGTCATTCTATAATTTAGTTGCAATTTTGATGCGGTTGTGTGAGGAAGTGAGCCATGTTTACCCATGCTGCCATCTTGACCAGAAGTCTAAATTCAATTCCAGTAATTTTTTTACAAAATTATTTATTTATTTTTAGAGTGAGTGGAGAGGAGGGGAAAAAGAGAGGGAGAGAAACATCGATGTGTGAAAGAAACATCTATCAGTTGCCCCTCATATGCCCCCAAATGGGGACCTGGCCTGCAACACAGGCATGTGCCCCGACAGGGAACTGAAGCAGCAAACTTTCAGTCCACATGCTGGTGTTCAATCCACTGAACTACACCAGCCAGGGCCAATATCACTAAGTTTTGAATGAACTGAGATTACTACCTTATACCACATATAAAAATATATTTCAAATAGACAAAAAAGGGAAATAAAAATAATGTGTTAGAGAACTATGTAGTAGAATTTATTTACAATTATGTGATATAGGAAGCATTTTAAAGCAAGGTACAAGTACAGAATCCACAAAGAAAAGAATGGTTAAAAGATAAAACATTATAAGCAAAGAGGGAGAAGAACAACAAATTAACATCATACTTCTCAACAGAAACAAAGAGCTGGGGGAAATAACTGTCAACCTAGAACCTCATATCCAATTAAACTGTCATTCAAGAATGAGGCGAAGTCCCTGGCCAGGCAGCTCAGTTAATTAGAGCATTGTCCCAATACTCCAATATTTGGGTGCAATCCCTGTTCAGGGCACATACAAAAATCAACCAATGAATGCACAAATAAAGTGGAACAACAAATCAAAATTTTTCTCTTTCTCTCTAATTCTCTGATTCTCTCCCCCTCCTTCCCTACCTCTCTCTAAAATCAATAAATAAAAACTTAAAAAAAAGAATGAGGTGAAGCTAAAATACTTTCACTTAAACAACACTGACAGGATACACTTCAGAAAGAAAAAAATGAAGGCATTAGATGCAAAAAATAAAGACAAGCAATAAAACTGGCAAATATATCGATAAATTAAAAGAGTAGTATTGCCCTGGCTGGTGTTGCTCAGTGGGCTGGGGGGCAGCCTGTGGACTGAAATGTCGCTGGTTCGATTCCTGGTCAGGGCGCATGCCTGGGTTGTGGGTCAGGTCCCCAGTTGGGGGGCGTGTGAGAGACAACTGATCAACACTTCTCTCTCTGTCCTTCTCCCTCCCTTCCCCTCTCTCTAAAAAATAAATAATTTTTTTTAAAAAACAGTAGTATTGTCTACTCAATAATGATTATAAAAACAAGATGAACTAGAAAAATGGTTAATAATTGCATATATGACAGAAAGACGGTAATCAAACTTAAAGAATTCCAAGGTCTTTGCATTGTTCCAAAGAACAATTAAAGGCACTAATTATTTTTAGGTCAAGTATGATTACTAAAAATCTATAGGTTACCACTTACAAAGTGAGTGTATAATGCAAAGTAATGGAGGAAACTGAAGAAACTTTAATCAATTCAACAGAAAGCAGAAATAGAGAAAAGAAACAAAAGAAATCTCACTGAACAGAATACTTATATATTCAAATTAATAGCAATCAGAATACACTACTTTGTTTTCAAATAAAATAATAGAATATTAAATGGGAGAAATTCAACATATCTAGGAAAAGTATCTTTAATGACTGTCAGGAGAAAGAGCTAAGTTAAAACTAACACAAGCTGACAGGTCAAATTAAATATTTGTCTAAGTCAATGAAGAAGTATTTATTATACTATGACCCCTGCGGTAAAAAAAATACAAAATAAGAAGGGCTCATTAAATGCTCTGAATAAACAAATGAATGACCAAATTACTGGTCCGTTTTCAACAGGTTTATTGCCACTGTGGAAAGAAGATTTACACATATGACACAGAAAATGCAGTAAGAAGTATAGAGTTCTGATTGTGCTGCATAGCTTAAATGTTTAAGTCCAAAGAAGAAAAAGGTTGGTGTGGCCTAAGTAACAGTTTAAATGACATATTATGTAAACTTATTTATATGAAAAGTCTGAAATACACAAATCTACAGAATCAAAAGTAAATTAGTGCTTGCTTGGAGCTTGGGTGGGGGGTGAGTTCAGGAGTAGAAGTTTCTGGGGTGATGAAAATGCTCTATAATTAGATTGTGGTGATGACTGCACAAGTCTGTGAAGATACTAAAAACCCGTGAACATACAATTTAAATAGCTGAATTTTATGGCATATGAATCATACTTCAATAATGCTCTTTTAAAAAATAACAACAGGCTCTGGCCAGGTAGCTCAGTTGCTTAGAGCATCATCCCAATATGCCAAGGTTGTGGGTTTGATCCCTGGTCAGGGTACATACAAGAATCAACCAATAAATGTATGAATAAGTGAAATGACAAATAAATGTTTCTCTCTCTCTCCCTTCCCCTCTTTCTCTCTCTAAAATCAATCAATTTAAAAAAATGTTAAGCCCTGGCTGGTGTAGCTCAGTGGATTGAGCACGGGCCTGCAAACCAAAGGTTCACGGTTCGATTCCCAGTCAGGGCACATGCCTGGGTTGCAGGCCAGTTCCCAGCGGGGGATGCACGAGAGGAAACCACACACTGATATTTCTCTCCCTCTCTCCTTCCCTTCCCCTCTAAAGATAAATAAATAAAAATAAAAATTTTAAAAAATCTAAAAAAAAATTTAAAAAGCAATAAATGAAAGTGCTCTGGAGAAACACTCATAAGAGAAACATTCACTGACTTTAATTTTTTATTTTATTATTTGTTTATCCTCACCTGAGGTCATTTTTTTTCATTGTGTTTAGAGAGAGAAGGGAAGAGGGAAACAACAATGTGAGAGAGAAGCATGGATTGACTGCCTCCTGTAGGTACCCAGGATGGGGATCATACGTGCCCAGACCCAGGATTGTGTGTCCAGACCACGGATAGTGTGGGCCCACAGTTGGACCAAGGATCAAACCCACAACCTAGGTATGTGCCCTGACTGGGAACTGAACCCACAACCTTTTGGTTATGGGATGATGCTCCAACCAACTGAGACCCACTGGCTAGGGCAGAGAAACACTCACTAACTTTTAAAACAGCTATATGCTCTATGTACAACTTTATGAGTGGTAATTAAATCAATGATGGAAAAGACTAAAAATAATGGAATAGAAAAAGATAGCTACACCAGGAAAATGCCAATAAAACAAAAGTTACACAGCTACATTAATATCAGAAAAATAGGCTTTAAAGAAAATAAGCATCATTACAGATAAGAAGTATAACTATATAATACAAATAGATTTATACTTACCACTAGAATCACCATGTTCCCCAATAATCCAACCATGGCAGCTAGTGGGATGGACACCCAACTTGTCTCCAATTAGGTAACGGAAACGGGCAGAGTCTAGATTACAACCACTTCCGATTATACGAGTGACAGGTAAGCCACTTAGTTTCCAGACCACATATGTCAAAATATCCACTAGGGAGAACAATTTCTTATTAGAAAGAAATTTACAATAACTTCCTTTTACATTTGTTTTTCTGAATAGATAAATCAATTGTCTTGGACTCAAATACAGATTTATCACTGAGCTTGAGGTGAAGTAAATCAACAAACAAATATTCATAATCTCTCACAGAGGTTTTAGAAGCTTAAATTATTAAGTATAATTTTTAAATTCTCTTTGGAGATAATATACATGCATATTTAATAACCAGTCAGTTAATTCTACCTCATTAAAATTGCCTAAATTTTTTCTCTCCATCACCACAGCCTCATCTAAGCTCTCAGCATCTCCTACCTAGAATAAGACCACATGCATAGCCAGGGCAGTGTGCAGCTCTGTGCAAGCTCAGGAAAAACACGACAAGATCCTAAACTTAAGCTCTGTCTGACCTTGAGGCTCTGTACAAGCAGGAAGAGAAGGGCACACTTGTAAATTGGCTAGCCAGGTGTTGAAGGCATGCTGTAACACACACATAGAGCCCTCCAGCAAAGACTGGAAGATACTTATGGTTCCAAATTTAAAGAAAGTTGTGGCTAGGACTTCCAGTCAAAATGGTGATGTAGGCAGACATGCTCACCTCTTTGCACAACCACATCAAAATTACAACTAAAATATAGAACAACCATCACTCACAACCATCAGAAATAGAGTTGAATGTAAGTCTGACAACTATGAAATTAAAGAAACCACATTTATCCAGACTGGTAGGAGGATTGCAGATATGGTATGCACTGGTCCCACACCCACATTAGGTGGATAAAAAATTGGGAAGGATATCTCAGGAGTGAGGAGTCCCAGTCCCACACCAGGCCCCCCAGCCCAGGGTTCCAGGGCCAGGAAGATAAGTCCCCACAACTTCTGGTTGCAAAAACCAAAAAGGATTGAGTAGGTGGAAGAAATTGGTGGAGCCCCAAGCAATTCCTCTTAAAGAACCCACACACAGACTCACCGACTCAGACTAACTCCCTCTGAGCTCCAGCACTGGGGTAGCAGCTTGAAAGGTACCAGTGGCATACAGGGAGGAACTTTAGTGTCTAGCGTCAAGGCTAGCAGAGGCCATTGTCTCTTTATGGAACCCTCCCCTGACAGAGCCACAGAGAAAACTAGCTGGTGCCATATTTGAGACTCCATCAAACTGGCTAACACTGTTTGACATGCTTGGAGATCCCCAGAGACTCCACCCCACCCAATTTACAGGCCTACCCTAGCTGCTTTTCTGAATGAATGGCTGGTCTTGGCTCATGCTTCTAAAGTTCCTAAATCCTCTCAAACAAGCAACAACTGGTCTCAGTGAGACTCAGGCCTGGCACTAGCAGCAGCCAACCTAGAGTCACAGCTTGGCTTTGCCTGGGAATCTCTAAGCTCAGCACAACTCACAGCCATCTCAGATTGCTTTATAGCTCAGGCAGGGTGGACCCAGGCAAAACATAGGTGGGAGCTGACCTTGGCCTGGATCACCCAGGAAACTCCAGAGCCATTGTAGCCAGTAGACAACTACAGGCCATGTTGGAACACCACCACCCTGCTCCTGCACAGCTGATCCTCCACAAAGGGCAGAGGTTGGTGGTCAGTGGTTACAGCCAGTCTTTGTAGCTAACTGGCCTGGGTAAATCCCTCCCATTAACCTGCCAACAGGAATCAAGGCTCAACTATAGGAGGAGGGTGTAGTCAGCTCACACCAAGGGTACATCTTAAGTACCCAGCTTGGGTGATAGGGGAGGCTGTGCCACTGGACCCTACAGGACACCTACTACATTAGGCAGCACTACTAAGACAGGGAGTCAGAGCAGCTCTACCTAATACATAGAAACAAACACAGGGAGGCTGCCAAAAAAGGAGACAAAGAAATATGGCCCAAATGAAAGAACAGATCACAACTCCAGAAAAAGCTAAATGAAAGGGAGATAAGCAATCTATCAGATATAGAACTCAAAATACTGGTTATAAGGATGCTCAGTGAACTTTGTAAGAACCTCAGAAGCATAAAAAAGATCCACTCAAAAATGAAGGATACACTAATAGAAATAAAGAACAATTTACAGGGAATCAACAGGTTTTAGCGTGGATAAAACCAAGAATCAAATCAATGATTTGGAACATAAGGAAGCAAAAAAACAACCAACTGGAACAACGAGAAGAAAAAAGAATCCAAAAAAAGGAGGATGGTATAAGCAGTCTCTGGGACAACTTAAAGAAGTTCAACATTTATATAACCAGGGTACCAGAGGAGAAGAGGAAGAACAAGAAATCGGAAATCTATTTGAAAAAATAATGAAAGAAAACTTCTCCACTTTGGTGAAAGAAATAGACATGCAATTCCAGGATCCACAGAGAGTCCCAAATAAGATGGATGCAAAGAGGTCCACTCCAAGACACATCATAATTTAAAATGCCAAAGATTAAAGATAAAGAGAGAATCTTAAAAGCAGCAAGAGAAAAGAAGTTAGTTACCTAGAGGGGAGTTCCCATAAGACTATCAGCTGATTTCTCAACAGAAACTTTGCAGGCTAGAAGGGATTGGCAAGAAATATTCAAAGTCATCGAAAAGCAGGGACCTACAGCCAAGGCTACTTTACCCAGCAAAGCTATCATTTAGAATTGAAGGGCAGATAAAGAGCTTCCTAGACAAGAAAAAACTAAAGAAGGTCATCATCACCAGACCATTATTATATGAAATATTAAAGGGACTTACTTAAGAAAAAGAAGATCAAAACTATGAACAATTACATGGCAACAAATACATATCTATCAACAAGACAAATACCATATGATCTCACCTATAAGTGGAAATTAATCAACAAAACAAGCAAGCAAGCAAAATAGAACCAGAGACTTGGAAATAAAGAACAAACTGACAGTAACCAGAGGGGATGGGGGAGAGAGGTTACCAGGGGAAAAAAAGGGAAGGGTCAAGCCAAGGAACATGTATATAAAGGACCCATGGACAAGGACATGAGGGGGAAGATTGAGTGTGGGAAAGGGTGGGTAGGCAGGGCAGGGGAGAGCAATGGGGGAAAAACGGGGACAACTGTAGTTGAATAACAATAAAAAAATTTTAATGATGGAACCTAAAAAACAAACTAAGCAAACAAGAGCAGAGACAGAACCATGGACATAGAAAGTGTTTTGATGGTTGCCAGATGGGAGTGGGGTAAGGGAGCATGGGTGAAGAGGAGAGGCATTTAAGAAATACACATAGGTAGTTATGGAACAGCCATGGGGATGTAAAGTGCAGTATAGGAAGTGGAGGAGCCAAAGAACTCCTATTCATGACCCACGGACATTGGTGGGGGGACTGCCTGAGAGAGTGGGAGGTGCTGGGTGGAGAGATTAAAAGGAGAAAAATCAGGACAACCATAATAGTATAATCAATAGAATATAATTTAAAAAAACAAAACCAATAGTATTTCTATATACTAGCAATATACAATTGAAAATGAAATGTGAAAAACAACTCTTTTTATGGCATCAGAAATATAAAATATTCAGGCAGGAATGTATGTGAGGATGTGGAGAAAAGGGAACACTTGTGTACTACTGGTGGGAACATAAACTGGGACAGCCATTACAAAAGAGAGTTTTGAGTTTCGAGTTTCCTCAAAATAGAACTACCATATGAACTAGCAATCACACTTGTGGGTACACATCCAAAGGAAATGAAATCGGTATCTCAGAGAGACAGCTGAACTCCCATGTTCATTGCCGTGTCACTCACAACAGCCAAGATAGGAAACAACGTAGGTATCTGTGTATGGATGAATAGATAGAGTAAATATGGTGTACACATATACAGGGAAATATCGACTACAAGAAAGAAGGAAATTCTGCTATTGAGACAACATGGATGGACCTTGAAGGCATTATGCTGAGCAAAATAAGTCTGACAGAGAAAGATAAACCATTGTATGATGTCATTTGTGTGTGAAATCTTAAAAAAAAAACCACTAACTCATAGAGACAGAGTACAATGGTGGTTGTCAAAGACTGCAGAAGGGGAGATAATGAGGAGATGTCAGCCAAAGAATAAACTTACACTTCCAGATATAAGACGAATAAGTTCTGGGGATCTAATACATGGCACTGGTGACTACAGTTTACAATACTGTATTATATATTTGAACGTTGCTAAGATAGTTAATCTTAAATGTTTGCACCATGATAAAGAAATGGTAATTACAGTCAGTCTTCCATATCTATGGGGTTCACATCTGTGGATTCAACCAACCAAATGCAGATGAAAAATATTTGAAAAAAAAACTCCAGGGAGTTTCGAAAAGCAAAACTAGAATTTGCCACACACTGAGCACTATGCTGATTCCATGCAAATGAAATAACATGTAGGCACACCCTGCTGTAGTCTGTATGCAAATATAGGTTACATGCAACTACTACTCCATTTCATAAATGGGACTTGACCATCCAAAAATTCTGGTATCTAGCAGGATACCAAATGCTTCAAGAATACCAAGGATGGCTGTATGTGAGGCGATGGAGGTAATAACTAACCCTACTGTGGTAATCATTTCCCAAAATGTGAATGTATCAAATCTTCATCACACTGTACACCTTAAACTTCCATGTATGTGGCAATTATATTTCAAATAGCTGGAAAAAATTTATTGTATTGTTACTTTGAATGGGTGTTTATTATACACAAATTTTACCTCAATGAAGTTGTTTAAAAAAAAATGAAGGAATAGTATGGAAAGACCATCCTTATGCAGTTAAAGAGAAAAGACTCACCTGGATTTGAGACAATGAGCATCTTACAGTCAGGACTATAACGGACTAGGGTAGGAATGATGGATTTCATGATATTCACATTACGCTGAACCAGGGAAAGACGAGTTTCTCCCACCTTTTGCCGCACACCTGCTGTGACAATAATTATTTTGGAGTTTGCAGATACACTGTAATCTAAAAGGGAAACAAAACAATATTTGAATCAAGATTGCCATAATCATGGTGCCTTAATTCTTTAAAAGTCTACTGTATGACCTTAGTATAAAAGTAGTCATACCTCATGTCTGACATCTGGGAATGAACAGACTTCCCATGTAGTAATATTATTTTGAATAACCTAAAGGAAGTGTCATCACTATGACTTACAATTTTCATATGGCTTTAAAAAAATAACAACACAATCTACTATCCTTTTAAACCCACAGGGTCACTTGTTATTAAATCCCAAGGCAATGCAAGTCATCTCTCTGGCTTTGTAGAAACACCATATGTATCAGAAGCTTAGAACTCTGAAAATTATGTAACTGTTTCAAGATTCTAAGAGTAAGAATGCATTTATTTCTCAATAAAAGACTGGATTTGAGATCACAAGCAAGTTCTTGATTCACACAAAAAAAATGGCCTTCTGAATCCAATGACCAGCTGTAAAATTGTTTCACCTATTAGATCCAATGACAATACATGAGGCTCACTAGCCTATACTGGACTTGTTTTAAAGCATTATATACTTGGAAGTTATTTATCATATGGATATAAAAAATTAAATCAGATAAAATCTCTTCTATATCCCATCTCTATTTTTTAAAATTAGTTTTATGCTCTTTAGAAAAGGACATTTGTTCAATTTTAAAGATACTATCACATCTTCATTTATAGTCATTCTCATTATCCTAATCCAAATTATAAACTGTAAACATTTTATGTTTTTCCTGACCCAGTAAAAATTTTAATCAGAAAGACAATTTAGAAAGATAGCATTTCTTAGGCTAACATGTTTCGCATTAATCCAAAAGACTATCTCTCCCTTCTATCAAGTAAAGGATTTATAGACGTTATCCCTCTGCAGTCACCTCATTCTTGCTCAAACACCTTGCTTGAGATAACCTTCCATAAACTCTTGCCTAACCAGAGAAACCCCAAGTAATCTCTCAATCTCTGCTCTGTCTCTCTTTGCCCATCCCCGCCTTCCCTCCCATCTCCCCAACTCAACTTTTAGATGATATACAGACAAAAACCCTTGCAACTTCCCCAAAGTCATCTCTCCACAGTTCAGATAAATTATTTGAAATATTGTGCCTAGTAAGTCAATTAAAGTGCATACCAAAGTAAAATATCAAGTCTTCATAATATGCCTCCAAATTATTTTACTAACTTTGTGT
Organism: Carollia perspicillata; assembly: GCA_004027735.1. Lineage (NCBI taxonomy): Eukaryota > Metazoa > Chordata > Mammalia > Chiroptera > Phyllostomidae > Carollia > Carollia perspicillata. The sequence goes on along the minus strand of PVKM010000276.1, from coordinate 4,369 downwards.
CTTATTTTTATGTCAAACTTTCCAGATGCCCTGGTTTTGTTGATGCTATCATCTCCCTACCTGTTATTTATTTTTCTACTTAAGTATAACTCAGTCCTCCAGGAGACAGTAAACCATAATGGTCTGGAGCAAAGACTGAGGTCCAATTGCCTGTATTTTGGCTTTGCCACTCCCTAGCTGTACGACCCCAGAAAAGTATTTTGCCTTTACCTCTGACTCTCAGTTCCTCATCAGCAAGATCAAGCTAATCATAGTTTTTCCTTTAGATCATTTGGTGAGTTTAATATACATAGTATTCAGAACAGTGCCTTGTACACATTAAATGTTCAATAAATGTTAGCAATTATTATTATATCATTAGTTAAGTATTTCTTTAAATAACAATTCCTTTGCTAGGTATCTCCTAATCATATTATTGATAAATACTATTCTCTTACTTCACTGAATTTTTATAGCACTTACTGCTTATAATTCTCAAATAGTCCATATATATGCTATGCTGCCTTATGCTATCTTCCCATTGTTTTTTCATAGTTAACCCTTACCTTGATCCTAAGATACATAACAACAGGTTCTGCACATTCCTCCCTTTCTTCCATAAATATTTTAGCACCTTCTATGTTCCAAGCACTTGAGATCTGTGTTAACTATTGTACATACATTCAGGATTGAGATATGAATAGATGTTACAGAACATATCAACTGAATTGGTAATGTTTCACTCGGATGCACTGATGTTTGTTGCACTTAAACTCTTTATATTTAAAATTTAATATTTTAAAATAATTATTTCTATGAACATTAACTTTAATGTCTTAGACATTAAAAGCACACTGTTTTAAAATTGTCCTTTTAAATACAAAAAATTAAAATGAAGGAAAGCCATAAAATTTAGTAGTTTTGTGTTTAAATTGTTTCATGACTATCTTTAAATTAATTGTAATACTTTAAAGACATTGAAATGATCACTGTTAGTGTGCTTTATAAAGGATGCTGCAAAACTTCAATTGTCTGAGTGACACAAAGGCCTTGCCCTACAATCGGAAAATTAGCAAATGAACTTCTAAGTAAGCTTACGTGTTTTAGGTCAATATGAAATGTTTATAATGTCCCTTTCCAACAGCATATTTTAAAGATTTTTTATTTATTTATTTTTAGAGAGAAGGGAAGGGAGGCAGAAAGAGAGATACAGAAACATCTATGTGATCTGAGAGAAACATCAATTGGTTGCTTTTCTCACGCCCCCAACCAGGGACCTGGTCTGCAACCCAGGCATGTGCCCTGATCAGGAATCAAACCAGTGACCTTTCAGTCGACAGGATGATGCCCAAGCCACTAAGCCTCACCAGTCAGGTCTATCACAGAATTTTTAAATTAAGTAACCACATTCCAGTTCAATGTTTTATAAAAGGGTTTCTCATAGAAATCATGTCTATTGAATCAAATTACCTAATAGTATACTATGCACTTCAGTCCATGATCAATTAATTATTTTGCTTAATTCTCTGAGGCTTCTTAGTTGGTCAAGACATGATGATAATGCTAATGCTAATGTTAATCTCTATTTCCTGTTCTCACACTGTACCCTGAAAACTGATCCTCTATAAGGACAAATAGAAAACCAGGTTCAAAAGTATAGATAAATATATCAATAGTATTCAAAAGTAGTCAAGACTACATATACTATGGAAAAATCTAAGATGGAATAATAAGTTTAAAAAGTGTTTAGAGCCCTGGCCAGTGTGGTTCAGTTGGGTGGGTGTTGTCCCACAAACTGAAAGATCATGGGTTCAGTTCCCAGTCAAGGCAAAAGCCTGGGTTACAGGTTCAGTCCCCAGTCAGGGCATGTACAGGAGGCAACCAATCAATGTTTCTTTCTCACACTGATGTTTCTCTCTCACATCAATTTTTCTCTCCTTCTCTTTCTCCCTCCCTTCCCCTCTCTATAGAATCAATAAAAATGAATAAAATAAAATAAAAAATAAAAACCATTAATATGCCAGTTATGTAAAAGAACAAATGAATAAAGAAAATAAATAAAACTATTAGAAAAGACTTTAAATTTCTTTATGCATTTTGGTATTCACTAAACTTTGTCCAATGAGAATGGATGTTCTTTTTCAAAGAAAAATAAACTAATCTTTAAAACTGTAAGTCCTAATGATAATGGTACTATTTTTAATTCGATATTCATGGATATCAGTTTGGTAAAATTAATTATTTTTTAAAGCTTTGAAAATAACTTTATAAAATTAAAATTAACCTTTTCCAGAGATAATCTTTGAAGTATGAAAGAAAAGACTGCCATGCTGAAGATCCATCATTTCTCCCTTCAGTTTGTCCTCTGCGACATCAACAAGTGCAAGTTCATCAGTCAAATCCTAAAATACATGAAAGTTATGAATAAAATATTCTGGAAAAAGTTCCTATTGCCATTTTAGGAGGATGAGAAAAATTTTTGTGTCGCTATTTTATAATCAAAGGAGAGTTATATTTTTAATAGCAAAATGATATAAAAATGATAATTTTGGACTTCTGGTCAAGATGGAGGCATAGGTAGACACACTTAGCCTCTCACCCAACCATAGAAAGAATTACAACTAGATCGCAAAACAACATCCAGAACCATCAGAAAATTGAGTGTATGGAAGTCCAACAACCAAGAATTTAAAGAAACCATTTCATCCAGACAGGTAGGAGAGGCGGAGAAGCATGGGGACATGGTGCAGCACAGAGAGGTAGCAGCAGCATGCCAGATGGCCTCACAGTCACATATGGTAGATAAAAATCAGGAGGGATACCTTGGGTCCAAGCGATCCCAACCCCAGGCCAAACCACACAGCCCCAAGGTTCCAGTGGTGGGCAGATAAATCCCCACAACCTCTGACTGTAAAAAACAGTGAGGGTTTGGGCAGTGGGAGAAACTGCTGGATTTTCAGGAGACTCGTTTAAAGGGCATGCACAGACTTAGAACATATGCACACCCACCCATTCCGGGATTCACCACTAGGGCAACAGTTGGAAGGGCACCACTAGCATACAGGAAGTGAATGAAGTGACTGGAAACAGGGTGAGTGCTGAGCAAACCACCAGAAGCCAGGCAGTGAGTGGCATTGTCCCTTCTTCCCCAACACAGAGCCCCAAAGCAGTGAAGGCGTTGCCCCACCCTGACAAATACCTAAGGCTCTGCCCCACACAATTTACAGGTGCCTTTTCTACAATAGCCCACACTATTAAGACAGGGAGTCAAAGCAGCTCTATCTAATACACAGAAACAAACACAGGGAGGCTGCCAAATGGAGGAGACAAAGAAATAGGGACCAAATGAAAGAAGAGAAAAAAAAAAACAGAAAAAGAACTAAATAAAACAGAGATAAACAACCTATCAGATGCAGAGTTCAAAACACTGGGGATCAGAATGCTCAAAGAACTCACTGAGTATGACAACAACATAAGGGAAGAAATGAAGGTTACACACTAAATGAAATAAAGAACAGTCTACAGGGAACCATCAGTGGAAGGGAGGAACATGGGATTCAAATCAACAATTTGGAACAAAAGGAAGAAATAAGCATTCAACCAGAACGGCAGGAAGAAAAAGAATTTTAAAAAATAAGGATAGTATAAGGACCCTCTGAGACATCTGCAAATGTACCAAAATCCAAATCATAGGGATGCCAGAAGGAGAAGAGGAAGAGCAAGACTGAAAACTAATTTGAAAAATTAATGAAATAAAACTAACCCAATCTGGTGAAAGAAATAGACATACAAGTCCAGGAAACAAGTTGGACTCAAAGAGGACCACACCAAGACACATCATAATTAAGATGCCAAAGGTTAAAGATAAAGGGAGAATCTTAAAAGTAGCAAGAAAAAAGCAGAGAGTTTCCCACAAAGTAGTTCCCATAAGACGGTCAGCTGATTTCTAAAAAGAAACTTTGCAGGCAAGAAAGGACTAGCAAGAAGTATTCATAGTGATGAACAGTAAGGACATACAATCTAGATTACTCTATCCAGCAAAGCTTTCATTTAGAATAAAAGGGCAGATAAAGTGTTCCCAGACATGGTAAAGCCAAAGGAGTTCATCATCAAGGTATTATTACATGAAATGTTAAAGGGACTTATTTACGAAAAAGAAGATCAAAACTATGAACATGAAAATGGCAGCAAATTTCAGTGCATTGAGCGCAGGCCTGTGAAGCAAAGGGTCACTGGTTCAATTCCCAGTCAGGGCACATGCCTGGGTTGCAGGCCCGGTCCCCAGTAGGGGACACATGGAGGCAACCACACACTGATGTTTCTCTCCCACTCTCTCTCCTTCCTGTCCCCTTTCTCTAAAAATAAATAAATATTTTAAAAAAAAAAGAAA
>PVKM010000275.1:61409-112431 GCA_004027735.1 Carollia perspicillata | reverse complement strand
GCTAGCTTTGCTGGAGAGAGCAATCCTGGACCGTAGGTCCTTGACTTTCATGACTTTGAATACTTCTTTCCAGCCCCTTCTTGGTTGTAAGGTGTTGTTTTTTTGTTTGTTTTTAGAAATCAGCTGACATTCTTATGGACACTCCTTTGTAAGTAACTGTCTCCTTTTTTTCTTGATGCTTTTAAGATTCTCTCCTTATCTTTAATCTTGGCTAATGTAATTATGATGTCCCTTGGTGTGTGCTTCCTTGGGTGCACCTTTTTTTGGACTCTGTGAGCTTCCTGGACTTCATGAAAGTCTATTTCCTTTGCCAGATTGGGGAAATTCTCCTTCATTATTTGTTCAAATAAGTTTTCAATTCTTGCTCTTCCTCTTCTCCTTCTGGCACCCCTATGATTCAGATGTTGGAGTGTTTAAAGTTGTCCCAGAGGTTCCTAAGCCTCTCCTCATTTTTTTGAATTCTTGTTTCTTCATTCTGTTTGGGTTAAATCTTTATTTGTTCCTTCTCTGCAAATCATCAATTTGAGTCCTGGTTTCCTTCCCTTCACTGTTGGTTCCCTTTATATTTTCCTTTCACTTTGCCTAGCCTTCATTTCTTCCTTCATTTTGTGACTGAACTCAATAATTTCTGTGAGCATCCTGATTACTAGTATCTTGTACTCTACATCTGATAGGTTGGCTATCTCCTCATTGCTTAGTTCTATTTTTGGAGTTTTGATCTGTTCTTTTCTTTGGGTCATATTTCTTTGTCTTGGTACACCTGTTACATTGTATGGCAGGGAGCCTTAGGTATTTGCCAGGGTGGGGCAACCCATTTTGCTGCCTTGTGGAGCTATACATGGGGGAGGGGTCAGAGAGGGAACAATGACACTTACTGAGCTCTCAGCTGGCTTTCAGTAACTTCCTCCACTGCCCACAAGCAAATTGGGCCTTTCTGGTGCTGATTCCCATGTGAGTGGGTTTGTGTACATTTTGGGACCCTGTGGGTCTCTCCTATGAACTCTCCTGTGAGGCTGGAAGTTTATCCTGCCACTGAAATCCCCACAGGTTTCTACAGCCAGAGGTTTTAAGGGTTTATACCCCTTCACTGGAACCCTGGGTTGCATGGTCTGTCTCACTCCCCAGTTGTTTCTTCCAGTTTATCCACATGGAAATGTGGGACTGCCAGCTCTGCCAGCTGCCACCTTTCTGTGAGTCCTCTCATCCACTGTTTCCCATCTCTGCCTCTCCTACCAGTCTGTATGAATGTTTCTTTTTAACTCCTTGGTTGTCATACTCTCATACAGTTAAATTTTCTGGCAGTTCTGGTTATTTTTTTGTTTTTATATTTGTTGTTGTCCTTCTTTTGGTTGTGTGAGGATGTAAAGTGTATCTTCCTATACCTCCATCTTGGCCAGAAGTTGGACCTCTCTATTTTATTATAATTTTAAAATTAAATAATGTATACTAAACTCATTGAACTGTACATTTTAAATGAGTGAATTTTATGTGAGTTTTGTCTCAATTAACTGTTTTTAAAAATTGTAGAAAAGACAACACTAACTTGAAAGCTAAGTTTTAGATTAGTAAAACCAGACTTCTAGAGAAAAAAGGAAGTTTTGAGTTTTAAAATTCTAAATTAAATAAGGGAAATATGGAGTTTATGACATACTCAATAAATTGGAAAATAGGTAAAAAGCCACACTGACCACCCTGGAGGCCAAATAAGAGCCAAGGAGGAGAGGAGTAAAGGAGGAGTCAGACAGGTCCCCTGCTCTCCATGGGGGAGGGATGATGAGACTCCTAGATGCTTGATGATACCAGAGCAGAAGAAATGATGTCTCAGTTCCCAGGGTGTAGCACAGGGATGATGAATCTGAGAGTAGCCCACATTTAGCTTAGTGCTGGTGTGATAAAATAGCAATGAGTTCTTGAGGAGGCAGGAGCTAAGAGAAATCTGAGTGTCCCAGACTGATGGAAGGAGAGAAACTGACTCTTCCAATAGCCCTATAATGGCATAGTGGAGAGAGGGAGAGGAATAGAGAAAGACAGAGAGAGAAGAGGAGAATAAATGTGTCACAATAAGTACAGAGTCAGGACTGCAGAGAATGCAGAGGTCTTGTGATCTGGATGAGGGGATGCTGCAGCAAATGTTGCTGAGGATTTTGATGGTTACATTTCAGATTGCTAATGTGGAGGGAAAAGACTACTTGACATCTGAACAGTGAATGTCTAGAAGTGATCATGATGATCTGGGGTTAGATGCCTGCCCCTGATGTCATGATACCATGCAAACTCCCTAGAACTTGGAAAGATGTAATGAAAAAATGACTAAGAAATCATAAAATTTGCCTGAATTTATGTGATGTATCTTTTCTGTCATGTGGCAAAAATGGGGTGTCAGTTGTAGGAATATAAAGAAAGTTATGGTCTTGCAAAATGAAGTTAGTCACCTATGAAAATATAGCTCTATCATAAAGCCATCTTGTAAGAAAACAGGAATAAGACACAGTAAAAGCATGAATCATTAGAAGTGAAAACTTTTTAAGGATTTACCTTAAGACTTCTTATTTTTTCACTTGGAAAAATTTTCTAATCAGTCCCAATATAACTTTTCAGCCCTTAGCACTACTGTTTAGAAATTATCCTTGAATCATTTAAAGAATGTAGGACATACAGATTTCATAGTTATCACTAAGAGGAATATAGGCCAAAAATTTGAGGGTCAATCTTGGCTCTTCCGTTTTGTTCACAAATGTTATCTGAACCATCAGCAAATTCTGTGGCTCTACTTCCAAAGTATATCCTAAATCTGACCACTTTACATAATCTTCATCATTATAACTCTAATTTTGTTTAAGAACAGGGGAAAGAAGGGAAGGGACAAGTAAAGGAACACAAAGAGAGGACTCATGGGCACAGACAACGGGGGGATTAACTGTGGGAGTGGGGTCACAGGGTATGGGTGAGCAATGGGGGAAAAGGCAGGACAACTGTAACTGAACAACGATAACATTTTAAAAAACAAAGAAAAAGAGAATTCCATTCTTCAGCCACAAGGGTCTTCTTGCTATCCCTTAAATATGCCATGATTGTTCCTACACCAGGACATTTGCACTTGTTATTCCTTTGGTTTGGAACTCTCCCTTCCAATTTTCACATGGCTGTTTCTTGTCATTCAGGTCTCTAATAAAATGTTACCTCCTTAAAAGGCTTTCCCTCCCAAACTCCCAGTTAAAACAGTCCTCTCTAACGCTGTCATTCTCTATCATAATATTACCTAGTACTTATTGGTACCTGAATTTATTTTATACATATACTTGTTTACATGTTTATTGTTTGCCTGCTAACAGAATGCAAGCCTCTTGAAGGTGGGGATTCTGTCATGTTTTCCCTATTGTACCTTTGGTGTCTAACTTGGTATGTTAGACATGAATCTTTATGTACTAATTAAAATGTAAAATATGAATCTGACCACAGGACATCACCTAGTAGCCTTTAAAAAAATTGTATCAAGATTTTGTTTGTGTGAATTGCCTTTTCCTTTCAAAAGCGGAGTTCAACCAAGCATTCCAGCTGATTGAATGTTCTTACTCAGTTTCAGTAGGTTGAAATTTTACTCGATCCTATGGTCAAGTTTTTAGACTTCTGTATGGTGATGAAGGACAATTGTAAATAATTAACTTGCTCAGGTTTGTCAGGTGAGCACAAGGAATGTCTAATTGAACAGATGGGCCCCATTACTCTAACTGGAAGGCTATTAGGTGATTTGACTTTGTCAGATAAGAAAAGAAGTGAGATCCTGAGATGAGTTCCTCTAGGGAAGAGAGTTTCAGAATTCTCACAAAGATCTGGGAGTCCTGTTAATTACCTTGGTGCTGTCTGAGAGAGTTGGCAGCCTCAAAGAAAATAAAGACTGAACCCCCTTAGGCTTTCTGAACTGTGAAATGCTCTCATAAGCAAGTAGGTTATCTGGGAGAATTAAAGGAGATGGGATAATGAAATCCATATGGTTGGTTAGTTTGGGCAGATGGCCTGCATGCCACCTTGGAAGAACTCGAAGTTTCCAGGTGGCCTTCAAGGGCAGCTCTAAGTTGTGCATGTTGAAGCTTTCTAAGTTGTGCACAGGCCACAAAAAATGGCTAAAGATGGATTGACTAGGACATGACATCACTAGTAATATTGCATAATAGGGGTAGAAATGGGATCAGAAGGATAAAATAGGATATAAGTGAGCTTACTTTCTCCTCCAAAGCCAGAAAAGAAAACCCACCTCTCTTTCACTGAGCCAGCAGAGATAGTTTATTTTATTTTATTTTATTTTATTTTTATTTTATTTTATTTTATTTTAAGTAGTACCCCTCCCTCACATCTCCACAGAGCCTTGTCTGAATAGTCTTTTTTTCCTTATTTTTTTATTTTTAAAGATTTTGTTTATTTATTTTTAGACTGAGGGGAAGGGTGGGAAAAAGAGATGGAGAGAAATATCTATGTGTGGTTGGCTCTTGCGTGCCCCCTACTGGGGACCTGGCTTGCAACTCAGGTATGTGCCCTGATTGGGAATTGAAGCAAGGAGCCCTTGGTTCACAGCCTGGCACTCAGTCCACTGAGCCACACCAGCCAGGTTAGACCTAGAGGGTATTATGCTAACTGAAATAAGTCAGTCAGAGAAAGAAAAATATATGTTTCACTTATATGTTGAATGTAAAGAACAAAATAAGTGAACAAACAAAACAGAAACAGACTCATTTATGCAGATAACACTCATGTTTGCCAGAGGGGTTGAGGAGCTGGGTGAAAAGGTGAAGGTATTGAGAAATACAAATTGGTAGTTAAAAATAGTCATGGGAATAAAAAATACAGCATAGGGAATATAATCAATAATATTGTAGTAACTATGGATAGTGCTAGGTGGGTACTTGAAATATTGGGGGATCACTTTGTAATGTATATGATTGTCTAACCACTATGCTGTACACTTGAAATAATGTTGAATGTCAACTGTAATTGAAAAATAAAATTAAAAAAAGGACAAATTGGTAGTTATAAAATATTCGTGGGGATGTAAAGTACAGCATAGGGAACAGGGTCAACAACGTTATAATAATTATGTATGGTGTCACATGGGCACTAGAGTTACTGGGGGTGATCACTTAACAAGTTATATAAATGTCTAATCACTGCTTTGTAAACATGAAACTAATATAATATTGTATGCCAACTATAATTTAAAAATAAATAAAAACAAACAATATTAATGTCAAATGTAATTGTATTAGGTACTGGGGTCTTTGGAAGATGGTCAGGTCATGACAATAGAGTAATCATGAATTGGATTAGTGTATTGATAAAAGAGACCTACAGAGCTCCCTAACCACTTCTGTCATGTGAAGACCTAGGTAGGAATCAGTGATCTGCAACCTTGGAGAGGGTTTTCACTAGAACCAAAACATGCTGGCACCCTGAACTTGGACTTTCAGCCTCCAAAACTGTGAGAGATAAATGTCTGTTGTTAATAAGTCACCAAGTTTGTGGTAGTTTTTCAACTTTATTGAGGCATAATTGAAAATAAAATTTCAAGATATTTAAAGAAAAAGAAAGAATGCTGTCAGCTGATATCTTGAAACACATTTTATCATGCTATATTTTTGATTTACTAAGAGTCTGTGTCAAAAGTGGATATTGAGTTTTTAATTAATGCTTCATTGGAATCTATGGAGAAAACTATGACTTTTTTCTTTTGGTCTACTGTATAAAGATTGCATTAATAGATCTTAAGGAACTACAAAAAAGAAACTATAATCATCCATGAATAATAGAGGTCTGCTGTGTTTGTGGCATTCATAGTTTTATTGATGTCTTCATTTTCTTTGCCTTCTTATCTTTGATTCTTTTGAGGCTTTCAGAGCATGGAAAAATATCATTTAAAAGTATGTATAAGTTTCCTTTTCTAATTGATCCATTAGGGGAATAAAGACTAAAATCATCCAGGAGATGATATGGATTCCTTAACATCTGCTGCACTAGAGGCTTGATTCATGCATAACATCTTATGTTTCTGTGAATATTCATACCAGAAATGCACTGAGATGGATGGGACAGAGGGCCCAATCTGGACTCAGAGCATCAATCTGGGCTTCGAGTTCTAGCTCTTCCCCACTGAGCTGAGTGAGGACCATGTCATCTTGCTTCAGGTGTTTCCTCTCTGAAGGAGGTGTAATAATTCCTCTTCTGGTTGTATTGAAGGATTTTGTGTGAATTGAATATGGTAATGCACATGAATAGGCATCAAAAATTGACAGCCCACTATATTGTGAGCTCTCAGAGGGTAGAGACCATTTCTGTTTTACTCATTACCAAGCTGATCTTCCTGTTGGGGTTATAGAGTATCTTTAAGCCTACTGTTATTCACCATGGAGCAGACTATAGATTGGCACATGCTGGGAAGTAGCTCTGTAGAAATAAACACGTCAGCTGTCTGGATGAATGATCATCTAGTTCTCTGAGGTGTCTATGTTAAAAATTATGAAAGTATAGTTGGCATACAGTAGTGTATAGTTTCAGGTGTACAACATAGCAATTCAACATTTTCATATCTTATCATGTAACAACCACTCTAAGTCTAGTAACTATCTATCTATCACTATGCCAATATTAAGTCAATCTATACACAAAATAACCTCCAAATATGGTGAAAAAACTGTCTAGGTATTTTCATGTGAATTGGTGAAGAACAGAAATTTAATTTTGTTTATAGAGATGGATCCTTGGTGCTGAGCCTGGAGCATTGCAAATAGAACATACCCAAGGAAAGAGTTATGGAAAGAGTGACAAATAATGAATAAAAAATACCTCAGGCATTATCATTAGCATGCCTTTGTTGTTACATTTTCTCCTTTCTCTTGGAAACACACATTAGGTGTGTTGTCAGTTGTGTGCATAGTTGTCAGGTCAACTTCACTCTTTTGAAATGTGCTCCTTCCACCCAGCTTGAGGCTTGCCTAAAAGGAAGACCTATGGAACAATAGATCACTGGGAGCTGAGGGATGGAAAGGCCAATAGCTGTCTGAATATATCTTTCCCTCTTCCAGAGGCCTGTTTGGTCAGGCCTCAGCATCCCTCACCTTGTACCTGCCTTTCCACCTCCAGACTTGACCTATAGGGTCCATGATAATGTAGTATATGCCATAGAAAGTAAGGGGTTTTTCTTGATAAGGTAGTATCAAAACATCAATGTCAACATTAAGGAAAACAATTTTTCCATTTTGATATTGCCAAATAGTATGTCTCTGATCTACCATTCCTTGGTGTCAACTTGTCTCTTATCATTGCTAGTATGTGTTCCCTACATAGTAGATGGTTTGGATGTGTTTTAAAACATTTGGTCACATCATATGTGTCTTCAAATCAATTAAATCTGTTTGTAGTTGTCTAGGTATATTGTTTGTCAAGATATCAAATTCATCATAGCATTTGGTGAGAAATTTTGTAACAAATCTTATTATAGGAACAAGTATAAAGGACACATGATAAAAAACTAAGGGGGGTGGAAATGGGAGGGAGGTGGGGAGCACTGGGGGGGGTGGACTGAGACGGAAGTAAAAGACAGAAAACTGTACTTGAATAACAATTAAAATAAGAAAAAAAGAATTAAAAAAATCTTGAAAAAATCTTTTACAGTTTGACATGTTCACTAAGGATAGGGAATAGGTTAAGGGGTAGGGGAGGTCTGTTGCATACTTAGCTCAGTTGTAATAAAGCTTAAAGATCATGTCAAAGTGTTAATATACTCAGCATAGGTGCACTTGTCAGGAGATTTTTCTCCTTTTCCCATATTATTCAAAAGCCGTATAATAGATAACCAACAAATGTTGAAATATGGACTCCAACTGAAAATGCTTGTGTGTGTATGTAAGAAATATTGTAAATGTGTAAACAGAATCTGAATACTATTAGTAGGTACTGCTTCCCAAATCACTTTGGGAGGGCTCTTCTTTTTTCTGTATGCATTTAAAAAAATAAAAATTAAAATAACCAATGACAAGAGTAACAGTTAAAGTCTAGTGTTGAAACAAAAACATTTTTCATGAGTAATTCACCTGTGCTTCATTGGGTTGACAACGATGCAACTCAAAAGACAGGACATTCCCCTTAATGGTCTCCAGATAAAGTTAAATTCTCCTAGCCTGCCTAGGGCACTATAGCTGCACTCTTCTCTTTTTATGTTTATTTTTTTAAAGCGGTTTTAATTAGTATTAAACATTTTATTTTATTTTTATTTTTATGTATATATGCATCCATGTATGTATGCATTTTAAACATTTCATTTAAAAAAACAACCCCCTTTTATCCTCTGAACTATCTTCAGTGAGGATAAGTATCTGGGAAAAAAAATCAAGCGTAATAGCTGGCTTCTAATATTTCTAGGGATCTGAAGGCAGAGAGAATTTCGGAATGCTTTTTATCCCAGTGCTACTATTTAACATGAATCTGAATCAGGTTAAATTTACAAAACCTAGTGGAGAATGATCATTTCAGTGCAGCTTTGCAAATCATTGTGGCATTTCTCTGGGCAATGACAATAAAGCTGTCGACTTGTTTTTTAGCCTGGAGTGCCTCCATCTCTGGTTGGGACATTTAGTTTTGGAGCTGCTGTCTAAGGAAATCAGTTTTCAAGTCAAGAGGGTTGTTGGTAATATTTCAGACGTCTCTTTCAGCTGAATGCATTTTGCTCACTCCCTGCCTGCCTTTCCTGAAGGAATGTCCCTCTGTGCCAGTGACTTTATGTGATTTGTAAGATAACAGCTAAGAATAGCTCAGAAAATAAGAGAAATAAAGGAATCATTAAAAAATACCATCATTTAAATGGCAGGCTTACCCAGGATGAGTAAAAATGTCTGCAGGGCAATTAGGAAGGAATTTTATTTTATTTATTTCTCTCTCTTAGTGCAATAACTAGAGGGCTGGCTCCAGGCTGTTTTATGGCATTGCTATTTGGTCCCTGTGGTTTTAGTATTGAGTGAGAATGGAAAGAAATGAGCTCATGTAATGTTTGTAAATGTTGCATGTGATCTTGTGTTATCCTGTGAAGTTTAGAAAGAGTACCATCAGAGGTTCCCAATTTTTTCATGTGTAGAGTAGTTACTGTTCTTAAAATTGCCTTGAGATTATTCAGGATTGAAGAGGAAGTGACATGCTATAGTGGTTAAGTCCCTGTGAGATGTGTTCTTGCTGGTTGTCTTCTCTAATCTACGGGGCTCAAGGAGGGTGGAATGGAGGAGCAAAAGAGAACAAATGGCTCCAAGACTAATTGTTTGGGCCCCCCAGTATTATATGAATACCAAGCTTATCCTTTGTTATATTTACATAACATTTTAGTACAAGCAGGCTAAAGAGTTGATTTTTCTATACTGCTCACTTCCACTCTTACATCATTGTGTGCTGCCCTAAAGTACTTTCCTATGGAGTCCTAATGCTGTCACCAGCAACCAATTTGGGAAAAAGAAAAATTGGCATGCACAACAATTAGAAAATGATTTGTACTTCCCTATACCTAGAAATATCCAGCCTCTTCTCTAATCAGATTTTCAAAACAGCCCAATTTCCATACAAATTACTCATTGGCTGTAAAGGTCACTAGGAATTGGTGACTATTAGAAATTGCAAACCAATTAGAATGTGGCAATAGCTTTGCTCAGAATTGAATATTGATTCAAATTGTCTCCAATAATATGATACTCTTTAATGAAACCATCATTGAATGGATTAGTAGATGCTTTCTTGGTTTTTGAGAAAGAAAAAAATGTGTGGGGGATGAGGTCTAGGCATGGAGACAATGACTACTTGGTCACACTTTCAAGACTTTGTGCTAGTAAATCTTCCCAGAGAGACTCCTTTGCCTGCAATGTGGATGAATAGTTTTTGAAAGCTTAATGGGAATTGATGCCATTTATTGATTACCATTTAAAGCACACCTTTCTAATTTCTAATCATTGTTGAAGGAAAACACTTTCTAGTGGAACAAGTATTTCTTATCAGAGGGTCTAAGTCAGGTGTCTTGATAGCCTAAGTGGTCAATTACTTCATATAGCAACTTGATGCATGTTGGGATGGTAAACATAAGCTCTGTTGAAGTTTATACCAAACCAGATTTCCATAGAGATTATATGCTTGCTACTCAGCAGACAGAAATTCCTAGTTTCCTGCCCTGAAATGTGTGAGTGATCTCATGGCAACAGGGGATTATTTCCAGAGAAGATTCTGGCACTGCTATAGCAGTAAGGGTCAAGGCTAGGTTAGTTTCAGGGTGTCTGCATATCATTTTGATGCTCCCAATAATGGGCCTCTCTCCCTGGTTGGGGTTTATGATCTTCTCAGTCAACAGTAGTAGAAGTGAGATAGGGATATCCAGAGCCAATGAGAATTCTTAAAGGGTTTCAGAACTAACCCTTTCTCTTTCAAGGAATGAAAACAGTTTTAGTCAATTGCTATAATTCCGAAAAACACACTCCTCTAGGTTTCCCATGAAATCATTGGGCCACTCTCCTAATAATACATGTAGAAATATATTTCTTGCTGACTTCTTAAAGCACGCTGGTTTAAAACCAACATCTCTCTACTCTGGACCTTTGAGGAAAAGTCAGTAGTTATACCTGCCATCCAATAATTTGGTTATTGGTTGGAGAGGGTGACTAAATGTTTCCTCTTTACCTACTACACAAGTGGCTTCTGGATCATTGCTACAACTGGTTACAGTGGTTACAGTAGCAGGCAATGGTAATGTGTAGAATAGGTTCATTTTCTATTCAACCACTATATATTCCTGGTTGGGGCAACTGAAAAAAAAAAACATTTGAGCTCTTAAACACTCCACTGATAGCTTTTCTTATAGTCTGGTTGCTTCAGAACAAAGATCTTGATTGTTTATGTAAAGGTGGTTAGTCCATCATAATATTCTTCTATAATTTTCTGCCTCTATCTCCTTTCATCTTTCTTCTTGACAATATTCATGTAGCTTTATTAACTTTTGCTAGGAGTTAGCCTACAGGGGGGTTGGAAGTGGGAATAAGTCTACTTATGAAATTAAAACAATTATCAGTTTCCTTGGAAATTGAATTATCAGCATGTACATGAATACTTGAAATAACTGTAATACATTTCAACAGAAAACCAATGTCTAAAATAGAATATGTAATTTTATAGTCCAACAGTCTTCAGAGTCTTAGATGGAGTCAATTACCTAACTTCTGTGAACTGCTGAGACATGAAATCACTGCTTTTGTAAATGGTGGAAAGGAGAATAGATATTACTTAGTTCAATCCCCTCATTATTCAAGGAAGGGGACTAAAGCTGACAGAAATTAAATGACATACTCAGGGACAAACAATCACTTTCTGATGGGGTTGGAATTCAAACCTGGGAGTTCAAGCTTAGAGCTCTTGGCATGCCACTTATTATGTCATGTATGAGTCTTAGGTCTGAAGGACAATAAAGTAAATCACCAACCAAAGAGTGCTATATATATTTTTTTTAATTTTTAAAAAGATTTTATTTATTTATCTTTAGAGGGGAAGGGAAGGAGAGAGGGAGAGAGGGAGAGAAATATCGATGTGTGGTTGCTTCTCTTGCATCCCCTGCTGGGAACTGGCCTGCAACCCAGGCATGTGCCCTGACTGGGAATCAAACCGGGACCCTTTGGTTCCCAGGCCCGCGCTCAATCCGCTGAGCTAAAACAGCCAGGGGAAGAGTGCTATATTTAAGATGCTCTGCCTTGATAACATTTCCAGTCTTTCCCATCCCTTGCTTAAAAGCACTGTGAATTTGCATTTGTAAGAAGATGATAAAATAAAAACCAGCAGGCCCAAGTAAATGTAAAGAACTTACTCTGAAAAATTCTTTTGTTGATCCAGAGTCCAGGGTCCCATATGCAATTTCAGTCTGCTTAGCTAAGTCTTCAGCACTCTCTATGGGAGAAACCATCCTCTCCACAGTCAGGAAAGCGGCGAGATTGGCGGTATAGGAAGAAATTATAATCAGGGTGAAGAACCACCAAACCCCTCCAACAATGCGCCCAGAGAGTGATCTACAAAGTAAAACAAAGACAAATCCAGACTCAGAGTGGCTGGGTTTCAGTTTCAGTAGTCCTCATCTTCGTTTCTGGAAAGAGAAGTGGTTTCAGTGTAGCTGATGAAGGAGGGAAATACATGATGTCAGGGAATTAACACGTCAAACAAAAATAACTCATTAACAACCCATGTTATGATGACATATGATAATGATACATGTGTAATGCTCTTTAGGTCTATATAGGTTTCAAAGCAGATTTTTTTTTTATTGCAGGAAACTATATATATATATATATTTTACCAGCTCCAGATTATATATAGTAATTGTACTTACTGGATTCTCTTTCTATGAGTTTTGATGGGCCACCCACACCTCTGGAAGACTGTTGCATTTCCTTTAAGGCACAGGTGGCAAACACAAGACCCACAGGCTGAATCTGGCCCTCCACCTTGTTTTATCCAGCCTGGCACCTTATTTCTACCTGGCAGCAGTGCTGAGCTCTTGCTTAACTGTTAAGGAGCAATTGATACAGTCCTAAAGTTACATTCAGCCCTTTGAAGGCAACCATGAGGCTGATGTGGCCCATGGTGAAAATGAGTTCCACACCCCTGCTTTAAGGCATGTGCTTCTTAGCTTTGCCTGCATAGCAGATTCACCTGGGATCTTTTTTTAAAAATCTCATGCTCAGGCCCACTCAAGACCAGTTAACTAAAAACCTGGGAGTTAGACCCAGACATGTATATTGTTTGAAGCTCACCAAGTGATTACAATGTGCAGCCAAGGTTGAGAACCACTGATGTAAGGTGTTGCCATGGGAACAAAAGTCACAAATGTTTACATAATTGAAGAGAAATGGCTAGATGCTGTTAAACAGTCTTCACTTTGATTTTAATAAATTTAATAAAAACATTGCTATTTTGTGGAGCTGTTCACCTATGAGGCAAGAAGCCATAAGATGAGAGTTATTATTATCTTTATATAAATGGCTAGTGGGGCTCAGGACCTTAGATCTGGGGATCAAAACTCTTTCCTTTTACTAACTGAACCTAAGCATATAGGACAAGCCTCAAGTGATGTAGGAAACTACCTGTATAACAAGATTTGAGAGGCAGTAAAATTTTGTCTCCCCCACCCACCTCAATAACCAACCAAACAAAACCGCCCTCACAGATCTACCATAGAAATTCTTGCTATTGGGCTCTGGCTGGTGGTGTTTAGTGGATTGAATGTTTGCCTGCGAACCAAATGGTTGTGAGTTCAATTCCCAATCAGGGCACATGTCTGGGTTTTGGGAAGGTCCCCAGTAGGGGGTGCTTTGAGGGGCAAGCACACATTGATGTTTCTCTCCCTCTTTCTTCCTCCTCTCTAAAAATAAATAAGTAAAAATCTTAAAAAAGATAAATTCTTATTATTGGGACCACCCTCTGCATTTTCTCCAGGAATATAGTAGATAATATTGTAATAACTATGTATGGATGGTGTTAAGGGAGCACTAGATTTACTGGAGGATCACTTTGTAAGTTATATAAATGTATAACTGCTATGCTGTACATCTGAAACTATATAATATTGAATGTCAACTGCAATTGAAAAATAAAAAAGTAATACTTGATTTCAACAGCACCCATTACCACATTATCTTGGATTAGTCTATCCAGTTAGTAGTGAATGGGACAAAAGATGGGTAAATTTTAATAAGGAAAAATTTTGTTCTTAAATATAACTGCATTGGCATCACCTGAGGTGTTCATTAAAATATAGATTTAGAATATATGAGTGCTCAAGAATCTGCAGTTTTTAAAAATTTATTTTTCAGTTACAGTTGAAATACAATATTATATTAATTTCAGGCATACGTGATAGTGATCAGACATATACCTGGTGAAGCTATCACCATGACAATTAAGTACCTATCTGGCACCACATATAGTTATTATAATATTATTGACTATATTCCCTATATTGTACTTCACATTCCTTTGACTATTTTCATAACTGTCAGTCTGTGCTTCTTAAAGGTGAAGGGGTTCACCTTTCTCACCCATTCCCTCACCCCTTAAGCATCACTGGTGATTGCTGTGGTCTGCAGACCCAACTGAGAAATCTGTTCTTCTACATCAGTGATCCTCAACTCTGCTTACCCATCAATATTATCTGGGGAACTGGAGACAAAATAAAGCAAAAAACCCAAAAAGCCATGCCTAGGCTCCACCCCAGACTAATTAAATCAGAATCTCTGGGGGTTTTATCTAAGCAGCAGCATTGTTATAAAGCTGTGGTGCAGCCAGAATGTCGAGTCATGAATGCTACTCAGGGAGAGGGTATGTGGGAAGTTAGGGGCAGTGTGAGGGCATTGAAGGCTCAGTAATGGGTAATAGCTTGTACTGAGGAAACTCCATCTCCTTCACAATGCTGCTGAAGGCTGGCTTTGTCTGCAGAAATGAAAATCCGGTTGCTAGGTTTTATAAAACATTATTCCTACGATAGTTCTGCTCTGTGGCAGAGTTTCATCCTGGTTAGGCTATGCTCTCTCATGGCCAGAAAATCTCACAGAAAAGAACCTGCTCTGTCATAAAGTCAAGAATAGGCTTAGGAGTCAGGCACATCGCCAGGCTCTGTGGGAAGAGGGCAGTTCTGGGCTGAAAGCTAGCAAATTAAGTTCTTTGTTTGTACTTGCATTTTTCCACTTTGAAGCAAATTTAAATTTCTTTGTCCCAAGATAACCTTTTATTAGCCTCTGGAAAATTCAGTTGTTTCAGATTTTACACTCTGATCAAATAATTTTGGGAAGTGTTTTGATAGTGTTCTTTATTGACTCTAACAAAAGTACTTGGTTTTTTCAAGTCTATAAATTCTATTGGTCCCTAGATGCCTGAAACAATCCTTAATTATTTCTGAACATAATCACGTTTACGTTTTTGGATGTGAAAATTTTCTTTGCAACAGACTTTTCTAACTATTAGTTGTTCTCTCTTAGGATTTCACCTTAGAATGTCTTGCTTTTAATCAAAACAAACAAGCAAGCAAAATATAACCAGAGATATTGAATTTAAGAACAATCTGACAGTAACCAGAAAGGAGGTGGGAAGGGATAATGGGGGGAAGGGTTTTCAGGAACAACTATAAAGGACACATGGAAAAAAAACAAGTGGGGGGAGGTAAGGGAGGGAGGTGGGGATGGCTGGGGTAGGGTGGGAGTGGGGTGGTAAATGCAGACAACTGTAATCGAACAACAATAGAATAATTTTTTAAAAAAGTGAAAAAACATGTTGGTGAGTCAGAGTTTGTCACTATGTAAATATACACATAGAAATGGTGTACTAGTATTTAGCATTTCCAAATGCTAAAATTTTACAGAATATTTCAATTATGAATTAGGATCTTTCAGAGTCTTTTTTTGTTGTTGCCATATACATTTAATATATTCTTGACTGATCTGATTTTGGAGATAATTTAATGTATAAAAGACTAATGCTTCAAAGTAGCATCTGTAGTAATAGGGCAATAAAATTGGTAACAATAATTGCTAACACTTACTTGGCACATCCTATGTGACAGATTCTGTTATAATTGCATTACATGTGTCAACTCTTTTATTTATTTGTTTGTTTGTTTGTTTGTTTGTTTATCTTTTAGAGGGGAAGGGGAGCAGAGAAGGAGAGAAATATCAATGTATGGTTGCCTCTTGTGCATCCCCTGCTGGGAACTGGCTGGGAACTGGCCCACAACCCAGGCATGTGCCCTGACTGGGAATCAAACTGCGATCCTTTGGTTCGCAGGCCCGCACTCAGTCTACTAAGCCACACCAGCCAGGGCACATGTGTCAACTCTTTTAATCCTCCATCTTTACAGTTAGGTACTATTTTACAGATAAGAAAATGGAGGTATTTTACAGATAAATAAATTGAAGCACAGAGAGGAGAAATAAGAAATAAATAATCTATACTTATACAATAGGACAGAAATGCCCATATTTTTGTAGGACATAACGCTCATATTTTGTATGAGGAAGTCAAGAATGGTGTGTAACTTATAGAAGGTGCAATTTTTCTATAAGTATTGAGAAGTAAAATTGCAGAAAAGCTAACATGTATGGATAATTATTGCTTGTTATTTGTTGTTCATTTGGAATGGAACCATGAACTTCATTCTAACTTGGAGTGATGGGGTTTTACTGAGACCAAAAGAAACCTGATTTTGGAGTATTTCCAGAATCATGGTTTGGTATGGAAAGGAATGTTTTTGCTGGTGAAGATACTAATAGTTTTTTATGTATGTCTACTTGAAATGTAGAGAATAAAGTAATATATGGAAATTAGACCTGTGTCATTCTGTTGAGACTAATGGACTATGGCTGTGTCTGTATGGTCTAAAATCAAGCCTGCACATCATAATCTGGCTGTTTTGGCCAACTTAATAACTGACTTAGACAATCATGTGCTTGATCTGTGTGATTTAGCTGAGATTGGCTATTGACATGATTGAAAATAAACCCACATTCAAAATGGTCATTTTTGTGGCCTCTTGTCTACATGACTATTGACTTTGGCAATTACATGGTTACTATTATGCTATACCTATCAATATGAAGAACTTTGGTATATATCCACATAGAAATGGTGTACTAGTATTCATAAGCCTCAGCATAAAAGGATAAAGGAGATTTTTTAGAATCAGTGCTAAATGTACAAACTTGATTCAATATTTCCTCCTTAAGACAGTAGTAGCTTTGACAAGAGTATTGGTGAAATTTCTACCACTTTCTTCCAGTGTATGGAATGGACACTCAAATCCTTTCACTGAGAAAAGGTGCAGTGGAACTCATAGGGAAGAATCTCTATAAGAAATTTCACATTTCCTTTTTCTTATTAGTGAATCTAGAATAATTTAAACCCATCTTTCACATAGAGGCTATATAAGGTGACCTATGGGTCAGCCCCATCACATGTTTGAAAAGATCTATTAAAACAACACAAAACTTTATAGCTGAGTTAAGAAGATTTGTAATTTTCCAGTATCTTTCCCTCCATTAATGCAGCTTAGAAATGTTTAATGTTCATTTCAAATACTTAAAAAATTTTATTGAATTTATTGGGGTGACATTGGTTAATAAAATTATGTAGGTTTCATGCGTACAATTCTATAATACATCATCTGTATATTGCATTGTGTGCTCACTACCCCAAGTCAAGTCTCCTTCCATCACCATTTATGTCATCTTTATCCTCTTACCCTCTTCTATCTGCCCCCACTCCCCTTTCTCTCTGGTATTCACCATACTGTTGTCTGTCTATGAGTGTTGTTTCTTTGCTTAATCCCTTCACCTTTTCCACCCAGCCCTACAACCAACCACTTTCCCCTCTGACAGCTGTCAGCCTGTTCTTTATGAGTCTGATTCTATTTTGCTTGCTAGTTCAGTTTGTTCATTAGATTACACATTTAAGTGAAATCATATGGTACTTGTCTTTTTATGACTGGCTTATTTCACTTGACATAATACTTCCCAGGTCCATCCATGTAAAAAGTAGGGGTTTCTTCTTTTTTACAGGGGAGTAGTATTTCATTGTGTAAATGTCCCATAGTCATTTTATCCACTCATCTACTGATGGGCACTTGGGCTGCTTCCAAATCTTGGCTGTTGTAAATGATGCTGCAATGAACATAGAGGTTTGTATATTCTTTTGAATTAGTACTTCAAGTTTCTTTGAATATATTCCCAGAAGTGAAAACACTGGATCATAAGGCAGTTCCAGTTTTAATTTTTTGAGGTGTCTCAATAGTGCTTTCCACATTGGCTGTACCAGTCTGCATTTCCACATGCAGTGCACTAGAGTCCCCTTTTATCCACATCCTTGCCAGCACTTGTTGTTTGTCAATTAATTGATATAGACATTCTGAAAGGTGTGAAATGATAACTTATTGTGGTTTTAATTTAAATCTCTCTGATGATTAGTGATGTTGAGCATCTTTTCATATGTTTAGTGGTCATCTGTATGTCCTCTTAGGAGAAGTATCTATCAAAGTCATTTGCCCACTTTTGAATTAGACTGTTTGGTTTTTGTTGGTGTTGATTTTTATAAGTTCTTTATAAATTTTGGATAGTAACCCCTTATCAGATGTATCTTTGGCAAATATGTTTTCCCATTCAGTGGGTTGTTTTTTACATGTTGTTGATGGCTTCCTTTGCTGTGCAAAACCTTTTTAGTTTGATGTAGTCTCATTTGTTTATATTTTCTTTTGTTCCTTTGCCCAAGGAGGTATAACAGTAAAAATACTACTACGAGAAATGTATTAGATTTTACTGGCTATATTTTCTTCTATGATTTTTATGATTTTAAGTCTAATATTTAAGTCCTTAATTAATTTCAAGCTTATCCTTGTGCATGACATAAGAACATGGTCTAGTTTCATTTTTTCTGTATGTATCTGTCCAATTTTCCCAACACCATTTATTGAATAGACTGTCTGTAGCCCATTGTATGTTTTTGCTTCCTTTGTCAAATATTAATTGACTGTAAAGGTGTGAATTTATTTCTGGGATCTCTATTCTGTTCCATTGACCTATATATCCGTTTTTATGCCAGTACTGGACTGTTTTGATTACTATGGCCTTATAGTATAGTTTGATATCAGATAGTGTGATTCCTTCAGTTTTCTTCTTTCTCAAGATTGCTGTGACTGTTCAGGGCCTTTTTTTCATATCAATTTTTTTCATATCAATTTTTGGAATATTTGTTCTAGTTCTGTGAAATACATCATTAGTATCTTGATCAGAGTTGCTTTGAATCTATAGAATGCTTTGGTTATTATGGCCATTTTAATTATGTAAGTTTTTTCTCCTGCAAGAAGGTTTATTTTTTTCCATTTGGGCCATGGCATGGGAGAGGGCTCCATGGTGGTTACAGTGATGCTTAATGGTTTCAGAGAGGCTCAAGCAGAAGCCAAATACCAGGGGCATGCAGAGAGACCCCTCAAAGGCCTCGGCTCAAAAGTCTCCTAGTTGTGCTTGGGAATAAGCCTTTCAAAGAGATACTTACCCATCCCAGCCTGGGGGCTGGCCAGCCTACAGAGGTTAGTCAGGTGGTCACCCATCTTCCTGATGAGTTTCACCTCTTCATCCAGGAAGTGCTTCTGCAGGAAGTCACAGAGATTACACTCTGTGAGGGCAGAACCCAGGGTATGCAGGTCCAAAAGGACCTTCTCCAAGGCCAAGGTGGCTTCTATGGTATCCTGAGTTTGCCTACTCATCTTGGGAAGGCTTCCACAAGTCCTGGAGGAGAACATGGCCACTGTGCTGGTTTTGTAGCTTTAAGAGTAGCTCAGTGCCCTTGCATTTCTTCTCAGCCAACTCTTGGAAGTGGCCCACACCCTCCAGAGCCACATTGTCATGGTTGATATAAGAGCCAAAGGTGAGGTTGGGGTAGGAGGCCCACAGATGCATTTTGGCTGGGTGGTTGATGGCAGCCTCCACCTTAGTGGAATAAGTCTGATGAATTTGGGAGCTCATGTTTTCTTGGCAATGAAGAGTTAAGGTCAAAAAACAATGATGCCTGGTCTCAGAGGCTGAGGATGACTGAGGTGGTCTTGTTTTTTTCTGCTCTGATCTTTATTATTTTCTATCTTCTCCTCACTTTGGGCTTTGTTTTTTTTCCTGGTTCCTGTAAGTGTAAAGTTAGATTGTTGATTTATCTGAGATTTTTCTTGTTGCTTGAGGTAGGCCTACAATGCTATGAATTCCCCTTTAAGGACTGCTTGATTTTTCTGTGTCCCATAGATTTTGGGTTCTTGTGTGTTCATTTTTATTTCTTTCAAGATATTTTTTGATTTTTTCCTTGATTTCATTGTTAATCCATTCATTGTTTAGTAACAGATTATTTAGCCTCCATGTCTTAGTGTATTTTTTTTTTCAGTATTTTTCTTGTGATTGATTTCTAGTTTCATACCACTTTGGTTGGAGAAGGTGCCTGATATAATTTCAATCTTCTTAAATTTATTGAGACTTGTTTTGTGTTAACATGTAGTCTATCCTAGAAAACAATCCATGTGCACTTGAAAAGTATGTATAGTCTGCTGCCTTGTGGTGAAATGCTCTGAGGATATTAATTAAATCTATGTGATCTAGTGTGTTGTTTAAGGCCACTGCAACCTCATTGATTTTTCTGTCTGGAAGATCTATCCATTGAAGTCAATGAGGTGTTAAAATCCCCTATGACCATCCTACTGTCAATCTCTCCCTTTATGTCCATTAAGATTTGCTTAACATAGTTAGGTGCTCCTATGTTGGGTGCATAAACGTTATTAGGGTTATATCCTCTTGTTGGATTGTTCCTTTACCATTGTGTATTCTTCTTTGTCTTTTACTATACAGTCTATTTTTAAAGTCGATGTTATCATATATAAGTATGGATACCCCAGCTTTTCATTTCAAATACCTCTGATGCACAACACAGATTTTGAGGTTAGCATAATGAAATGACAGTAAAATGCTTAACAGTTAATATTTTTAAAAATGCATTTTTCCTTTAAATTGTGAGTTCTTTTTTAAAGTATATTTTATTGATTATGCTATTACAGTTGTCGCATTTTTTCTCCCCTTTTTCCCCCTCTGCCCTGCAACCCTCCAGCATTCCAACCCCCCTAGTTCATGTCCATGGGTTGTACATATAAATTCTTTGGCTTCTCTATTTTCTATACTATTCTTAATCTCTCCCTGTCAGTTTTATCCTACCAATTATGCTTCTTTTTTAAAAAAATATTTATTTATCTTTAGAGGGGAAGGGAAGGAGAGAGGGAGATAAATATCAATGTATGGTTGCCTCTTGTGTGTCCCCTGCTGGGAACTGGCCTGCAGCCCAGGCATGTGCCCTGACTGGGAATCGAACCATGATCCTTTGGTTCCCAGGCCCACACTCAATCCACTGAGCTACACCACCAGCCAGGGCTCAATTATGCTTCTTGATTGTTGAACCTTTCCCCCCATTCTCCCTCCTCCTCCTTCCCACTGATAACCCTCTGTGTGATCTCCATTTCTGTGATTCTATTCCTGTCCTAGTTGTTTGCTTAGTTTGTTTGTTTGTTTTAGGCCCAGTTGTTGATAGTTGTGAGTTTGTTATAATTTAATGCTCATACTTTTGATCTTCTTTTTCTTAGATAAGTCCCTTTAACATTTCATATAATAAGGGCTTGGTGATGATGAACTCCTTGAACTTGACCTTATCTGGGAAGCACTTTATCTGCCTTTCCATTCTAAATGATAGCTTTGCTGAATAGAGTAATCTTGGATGGACGTCCTTGCCTTTCATGACTTTGAATACCTCTTTCCAGCCCCTTCTTTCCTTAAGGTTTCTTTTGAGAAATTGGCTGATTGTCTTATGGGAATTTCTATGTATGTACGTAACAGTCTCCTTTTCTCTTGCTGCTTTTAAGATTCTCTCCTTATCTTTAGTCTAGGGTAATGTAATTATAATGTGCCTTGGTGTGTGCTTCCTTGGGTCCAACTTCTTTGGGAATCTCTAAGCTTCCTGGAATTCCTGGAAGTCTATTTCCTTTGCCATATTGGGAAGTTCTCCTCCATTATTTTTTCAAATAAGTTCTCCATTTCTTGATCTTCCTCTTCTCTTTCTGGCATCCCTATGATTTGGATATTGGAATGTTTAAAGTTGTCCCAGAAGTTCCTATGCCTCTCCTTATTTTTTTGAATTCTTGTTTCTTCATTCTGTCTAGTTGAATGTTTATTTCTTCCTTCTGCTGCAAATCATTGATTTGAGTCCCGGTTTCCTTGTCTTCATTGTTGTTTCCCTGTATACTTTCCTTTATTTCACTTTGCATAGCCTTCACTTTTTCTTCTATTTTGTGACCATACTCAACCACTTCTGCGAGGATCCTGATACCAGTTTTTTGAACTGTGTATCTGATAGGCTGGTTATCTTTTTATTACTTCATGCTATTTTTGGAGTTTTTATCTGTTCTTTCATTTGGGCCATATTTCTTTGTCTTTGAGCACCTGTTACATTATAAGGGGCATAGCCTTAGGTATTTGCCAGGGAGGGGTAACCCTCTTTGCTGCTTTGTGGCACTGTCCCGGGGGGGGGGTGCCACTTGCTGGCTTGCTGTGCTCTAGCATCACTTTCCATCACTTTCCTCACATCTCTCAAGTAAATTGTGCCCTTTTAAGTGCTGGTTCCCAGGTGGGTCATCTTATGTATGTTCTAGGATTCCATGAGCCTCTCCAGTGGATTCTCCTGTGAGAGTGGGAGTTTCTCCTGCCACTGCAATCCTTGCAGGTTTTTACAGCCACAGTTTTTGGGGCGTTATTTCCCTGTGCTGGAACCCTGGGTTGCGGGGTTTGTCTCACTCACCAGTTGTTCCTCCCGACTTATCCATATGCGAATGTGGGAAATCCTGTCCATCTGCCTCCACTTTGCCCACCTGGCCTGCCTCCTTGCTCTCTGCCTGGCTGCCTGTCTCTCACCCTCCTACCAGTCTGGATGAATGTTTCTTCTTTAACTCCTTGGTTGTCAGACTTCCATGCACTTTGATTTTCCGGCAGTTCTGGTGTTTTGTTTTTTTTTAAGTTGGTTGTTATCCTTTTTTTTGGTTGTGCAAGGAAGATAAGTGTTTCTACCTATGCCTCCATCTTGGCTGGAACGCTAAATTGTGTTCTAAAAATTCATTTTAAAGAGTAAATCATATGTTTTGAAGCATTTAAGAGAAGGTGAAAAGTTAATGAAAGTAAATTAGCCATAAGAGCAAAGCTGACATAAAAACACTTCAAAATAAGATACAGTGCTCTTGTTATCTGTAAGAAACCAGAGTTTCTGAGTTAATAATAAAATTTAACTATGACCTCTGAAGTGATAATAAAATTTAACTACATGCTATAACCTTTATCTTGTAAGTAAATTTTGAAATCTGCACTTTACTAGATTCACAAGGTAAAGAGCTAGAACTGCAAACTGCTTCTCTTTTACAAACTATCGTTCCTTTCCACCTTTTTTTTCTTTCAAAATATTCACCATTTCTACACTACGTTCAATGCTCTATGCCAGATTTTTAAAAAATGTGCAGAATCAACTTTGGCTCTTACAGTCTTATCTGATGGGAATAAGTAACAATCTCCCAAATACTGAAAACTGCAGTTTCCAGCCAGAAAAGTCATGAAATAGTTGTAATAAAAATCCTGCTATTCTATTATTAATTTATTATCACATCCCTATTACTTTGAAGTGTATTTGCAGTAGGATAAAGACACTGGTCATACATCAGAAAAGGAAAGGGTATTGCTTACAATGGAGCCAAAATAACCTGTTGTGTTTGATCGCATTTATTTTATAAGCTCTATATCTTTTTTTAAAAGATTTTATTTATTTATCTTTAGAGGGGAAGGGAAGGAGAGAGAGAGAAATATCAATGTATGGTTGCCTCTCATGCGTCCCCCGCTGGGAACTGGCCTGCAACCCAGGCATGTGCCCTGACTGGGAATTTAACCGCAATCGTTTGGCTCGCAGGCCCGTGCTCAACCCACTGAGCCACGCCAGCCAGGACTAAGCTTTATATCTTTATTATTCTGTACCTACTTTTCATTTTAAAGGAGGACCTATATGTCAACTAACCTGGACAGATCCTCCACCCTGTTCTCCAAAACATTTGGTATCTTGAAAACTTAACAGGGGAGTACTGCATTTGGAATAATCTGTACACAGAAGTCAGGTTTAGTTAGTGCATTTTCTCCATTTTCTCTGTTATAATTCCCTTAACTCTGATATCTAACTTGGCCAGCCCTCAGATGTTTCTGCAGCTCTGAAGAAAGTCAGCAGGGGGAGCATTTGTCTGGAAGGATGTGGACTTTGGAGAGCTTAACAGTTCCATCAAATTTTTACAAATGAAATACATTTCAGATTAAAAAATCACAACCTGCTGTCAATATCAGTAAAATATCATGTAATAATACCATCAAAATATTTACAAGTGGCATAATCCTTAAGCAAAGCACTATATGTGTTCAAGAAAGAATGCTATTTGTTTTTTCTCATTAGGAATTTGCTATTTTACACTGATTAAAATTTCAGCTGTATTCCTACAAAGTTTTAGGAACTGAAATGCAAATGCAATATTCACTATTAGTGTTTGTGAAACTAATATGGTTGAGAGCAGCCATTTAAGAATGATAATAGCTAACATTTATTGAGAACCAACATGAGGAACTTGGGTTTAGCAAAGTTTAATAACCAGCTTTAGGTTAAAACAACCGTTAGGCAGATTGTGAATCTAGTGAGACTAATTCCAGCACCCACATACTTAACCATTATGCTGCCTCCATCTGGATATACCCACTGCCTATCTCTACATCTCCCAATCATTAGGAAGAGGTTGAATGGAATCTCCTCATATGTTCTTATCCCAACTCCCTCTAGTAAAAAAGTTTATATGTGAACATAAAGGCTTATTACATTGAGTATCCTTTCTAAAGGTTATTCAGGATCCAGCTGAATCATTCACTCTAAACAATTGAGGTAGCATTAAGCCTAATATTGACATAGACTAAGCTTCTAGGTTACTGTCAGTGGTTTTGTTGATGCAAATAGAAGGATGCTCTATTTTCCTCATGATGTCTTATTGCTGATTTCCTAATCTTTTACTTTGAGTGAACACATGGTCATCAGCATTTTAAATACTCACTGCCTAATTTCTTTAACAACAATGGCAAAGGTACAGTTTCATTAGAGGTTGGGAGACTGGGAAACAGCTCTTGTGCATGAACATGAAGAAAAGAATGGAACAAGTGATGCATCTTGAGATTGGTAGCGGAAGATAATATGTGATAGTAGAAACAATTGTATTGCTGGCTCTTTAAGCCTCTATGACCTTGGGTTCATTACATTATCTCTCTGGGTACTGTTCCTTTGTCTGTGATATAGGTAATGCAGCATGAAATGGAAGGAACATGGGTTTTGGTGTTGGAGTTATATTTAAACACTGGTTTTGCCATTAGCTATGTAACTGGCAAGTTATTTAAACTGCGTGTCACCTGCTTCAACTTAAAAATAAGTATAATGCTTACACTGTGGCAGTGTTTTGAAGATTAAAATCCATGTGATAACTCAGGTAAAGTGCTCATACACTGTGGGAGCCCTGTGAAGGTTGTTACTCTTCCTTCAGTAAACAGAAGCAGTTGGGTTCATTTATCTCTGGAATCTCCTCCTGATATAATATTTAATAATTTTACTTAAAAAAATCTCTTTTAATTCCTTGAATTGCTTCAACCTTGAGAAAAGTCAGAGTGTACAGTATGCTCACATTCTGGGCTCACTGGACAGTTTGCATTCCAAGTGTGACCATTAACCACAAATAAAGTATAATGCTGGTGTTTGCAGTTAAAGCTACCATGAATCTTAGAGTGCAACTATGTTATTATCAGGAATTTTTAAATCTATTAAGAAAGAAACATATTACAGTGGGGTTTGCTGTTATACAATTGAGCACAAATATATAACCAACAGGGCTCTAAAGACAAGGAGAAACATGTTTCCTCCTTACTGACATGTAACAAATGTGCTAAGAAGTATAACATTTTATCAATAAGCTTAAAGATATAATTTATTTTAAAGAATGCAAAAGAAAGTATTGAAGGAGTGATCACCCATATGGTAGAAAATATAGAGTTCATGAAGGTAATAACTTATTACCAAAAAGCAGAATAAGGATAATACTTATTACTCTAGTCCAGTTTTATTCCATAGGCTGTGTGCCCCATGGAGATGTGATCAGCACTAAAAAAATAAAAAAATAAAACAGAATAGAAAATTATCAAAGTGTGCTCCACATTATAGGGGTAATGCCTGGTGAAACTTTTGTTATATACATATATGTGTACTGAGTCATGATGGAAAATTTCTTATTGTGGGCTATGGTTAAAATTTTTGAAAGTCATTGTTCTCTATGATATTTTCTAGTGCAGTGTAATAAAATCTGTATCTTGAAAAAAAGATTTTGACATATTTCAGTACCACATAAGAGCCACCACTTAAATTCTGCTATCAAAAAAAAATCTGTTGAGCTTGTTGTTTTTAGGTCATCATCTTTAAGTTGTCACTTAACAAAGCAATATGCATAAATACTTATAAAAGTAAGTATCTTTTTAAGAGTCCTTTATAAATATGCAGGACTCCAGTGGGTATATCACAATTTGGTTTTGAAAATTCACTTACAGAAACCAATAAATCTTCATCCTTAATGACTCTTTAGCATTGTCTCAATACAGATTATCAGGCATGTGAAAAACCACTCAATCTGGGGGTCATTCAGAAACCTTAGTCTCTTGAAGTAAACATTAAAAAAAGGGAAAAGGAAGTAGCAAAAACAAATGTATTCCCAGATAATATCAGAAAATAACACATTCTAAGCCATGAATGCAACAGGGAGTAAAATAATTTAAAGCAGGGGTCCCCAACCTCCAGGCCTTGGACTGTTACTGGTCCAGGCCTTTTAGAAACAGGCTGCATAGCAGGAGGTGAGCTTGAATGTAACATACTTGATTTATCCAGAAACCACCCCCCCCCGTCCTGGTCTGTGGAAAAATTGTCTCCATGAAACCGGTCCCTGGTGCCAAAAAGGTTGAGGACCACTGATTTAAAGAATATGACCAAGCCGATTAAGGGTAGCAAAAAAGTGTGACTTACATTACTGAGGCTTGCCTCACAGGTTATGCTAAAAATCTGCTGAAGGCAGTTACCAGTGAGTTATACTGCAAAACTTCATTTTAAATGTTTTATGATGCAAGTGGATACTTTCAAAATAAAATATACTTTAAAAATCTATACATATCATTTTTTATAGAAATCTACACTTGAAACCTACTATATAATCTTATTAACCAATGTCATCCCAACATATTTAATAAAAAATAAGCCCTGGCTGGTGTAGCTCAGTGGATTGAGTGTGGGCCTGTGAACCAAAGGATTGTGGTTAGATTCCCAGTCAGGGCACATGCCTGGGTTGCAGGCCAGTTCCCAGCAAGGGACACACAAGAGGCAACCATACATTGATATTTCTCTCCCTAACCCTTCCCCTCTAAAGATAAATAAATAAAATCTTAAAAAAAATAAAAACCTGATAGGTGACTTTCTGAGTCCATATATTCTAAATGAAAATCCCTATATATTTATGTAACTAATTCCAGTTAGTATTTGGATATATGCTCAATTTTACCAAAGCCACAACTTTTTATTTTAGAACAGAGCATTTTTTTCTGATTATAAAGATGTTACATTTGCTTCCAATACTTTATGATCATGAATTCACCACCATTTTTGTTAAGGTGAATTAAAATAAACTAAGTGGGTGAGGTACAGGGCACTTATATTCAATATTTTTAATGGCTTTACTAAGATAAAATTTGTATACCATAAAATGTACCACTGTAAATGTACAATTAATAATTTTAGTAAAATTTTTGGGAACATTTACCCCCAAAAGTTCCCTCATGCCCATTTATAATTAATCCTGACAGGGCTGGGACTAGGGTAAGGTAAGTGGGGCATTTGCCCCATGCACAAAATTTAAAGGGTTGCCAAAATCTCACCAGTCAAGATACATAGCATTTTAATGCAATATTTAAAAATAACTATGCAAAATTAATACAAAAGCTCCATAATGATCAAAAAGTCAAAATAACAACTGGATCTGAGCCATGTACTTGCTCTATTCAACTTCACTTGCCTTACCCTAATCCTGGTTCTCATTAGCCTCTTTCTGTTCCTTCCAACTCTGTGGAAACCACTGACGTACTTTCTGTCTCTATAAAGTTGCCTGTTGTGGACAAATAGAATAATATAACATGGGATATTCAATACATTAACTTCAATAATACATGGCCTTTCATCTGTGGCTTCTTTCATTTACCATGTTTTCAAAGTTGATCCATGTTGTAGCATGTATAAGTAATCTGTTTTTTTAAATTGCTAAATAGTATTCCATTGTATGGCTATGCTGCATTTTGATCATCCATTCCATTGTTGATGGACATTAGGGTTGTTTCCTTTTTTTTTTTTTTGCTAAAAAGTTTTTATGAACACCTGTGTTTAGTTTTTATGTAGATACATGCTTTCTTTTCTGTTAGGTAAATAAATAAATGTGGACTTGTGTGTCATAGCTTAAGTGTATGTCTAACTATGAGAAGCTGCAGAACCATTTTACAATTTGGCTGTAGCAGTTTGCAGTCACACTACTAACAGATGAGAGCTGCAGTTATTCTACATCCTCACCACCATTTGGTATTATCCGTGTTTTGGATATGTGGAGGTATTTCATTGTCATTTTAATTTTCATTTCCCTAATGACTAATGGTGTTGAACATGTTTATATGTGATTATTTGCCACTTGTATATCTTCTTTGGGGAAATGTCTGTTCAAATGGTTTGTCCACTTTTAAAACTGGGTTGTTTCTCTTTTTATTGAATAGCAAGATATCTTCATATATTCAGTATATAAATCCTTTATCAGATGTGTGATTTGCTAATATTTTCTTCCAGTTGATGTCTTATCTTTTCATTTTTATAATGTATCTTGAAATTCAAAAATTTTAATTTTGATGAAGTCCAGTTAATCAATTTTTTAAATGGATTGTGCTTTTTGTGTTCTGAAAACTCTTTGTTCCAGTCAAGGTCACATGGACTTCCTCCTATTTTTCTTTTTAGAAACTGTATAGTTTTTTAAAAATAAAACTTGGGAAAGATACTAAAATGGATAGTTGTAGGCCACAGGTGGCAAACGCAAAGACTGTGGGCTGAATCCAGCCCTCCATCTTGTTTTATCTGGTCTGGCACTTTGTTTCTACCTGGTGGCAGCACCTAGTTCTCGCTTAACTGTTAAGGAGTAGTTACACTTATACAGTCCTAAAATTACATTTGGCCCTTTGAAGGCAACTGCGAGGCTGATGTGGCCCCCGGTGAAAATAAGTTTGACACCCCTGTAACTAGGCAGTGTGAGAACAAAGTGAAAAAAAGGAAACACACTGAAAGTGGAAGGTAGGAGGGTTCTAAAGAAGAGTTCTACCTTTCAAATGTTTTCTAGATCTAATCTCTGGACAAATGAGAAAAACTTTTAACTCAATTAATGAGGAAACTATGCCTGTTTGATATAATAAAGATTTAGTATTAGATTTATCTGAATAGTATTGATATTAGTAATGTTTCCTTTATCTAGAGTTCAAATGCTTGCTATAATGTGTATGAATATATGATACTATAGAAATGCATGAAAGACTTTCAAAGCAACACCAGTGACACACTTACTTCATGCATGCAAGCGAACAAAAGGGCTTGATGATAATTTGTATTTGAATGGGATGTTAAGTGAATGAAATCTGGACTTGAGATGGGTGAATACCAGATGTATATGAATGGATCATGGACATAAAATGCAAGGAGGCATTGGGTATGACATGGAAACAAACCTTGGAGAAATATCACATCCTTGCTGCATAAAGGCACCCAAGGAAAACCAAAGACTGTTAAATATTCCAAATTCATTTGGAGGATCAGGAGGGCTTTGTGGGTCACGAGGTTCTTCATTGTTATCTTCCAAGTGCCATTCATAAGGGCTGAATCTGCTGACCAGGAAAAGAACTACACTGACTCCAATGTAAGCAAAGACGATGCACATCCAGATTTCGTAAGCCAAGGGATCCAGAAATGAGAATACTCCTGGTTTTGATTTCTGAGGCTTCTTTATCATGATGGAGATGCCCAAGCTCATAAATGGCTTTGAGAAATCTATGACTTCTTCACGGACCAGCGTTATAGTAAGTGGAGCAACAGCTATATCAGCTCTCTGGAAAAAAAAATTAATTTTTAGAGACAGTATTTCCATCAGTCATTTTCGACCTAATATACCTCTTTGGTGGAAATATAAAGTCTTTTATAACTATAACCAATTCATTTGTCAGTTCTTTGGTTAGAAAAGTAGTAGCATTCAGTGGGTTCTAAAATGCTTTATCCTGAAGGTAAGTTAAGGAAAGGATACTGGCTGGCCTTTTGTTCTGAGACATACAGGCTTAGGGCAGCTGACTCAATAACTTTTTAAAAAAAAGATCCCTTGCTGCCTTGCAACTCATCTTATATCCCCTTGTGATTTATCACTGTTTAACTCTTGTTTTCTGATTTTAATTTTTATGCTCTTAGTTTTATCTTCCTCACTTGACCAGAAATTCTTGTAGGATGAGCATAATAGTCCACCCTTGTTATAAGTGCCTCCTTTTGCACCATGAAGTGTGACACAAGACTATGGTACTTGAGTGTTTGCTTTTATCCTTGAATTATTTTTGTAGAGTATGTTTATTAAAACATAGCTTCTTTAAAGGCAGGGACTCAATCTTCTATTTTTGTAGCTATCACTGCAACAGATCCTAAAGTAAACAAACCAGAAGTGCCCGAAATGTAAGTTGTTGATTAATGAATATGATATATGCAAACATGAAAGAATTCTGTGTGGGCCATAAGAAGGGTAAAGCAGTTATTAAAATACATATTAATTTATATAGTAAGTCATTATTTCTAGTGATAAATATCAGTGTAACACCCACATATATTACATCAATAAAATAATGTGTCAGTAGTGCACTGCATAATTACCTCAGACAAAGGCAGGCAATGTTTTTATATTAATCCTATGAAAATAGGCCCTAGGAATTTCTGCACTTACTTCTTTTGTCTTCCACAATTATTCCTGTACAATAGTAGTAAGTTTTAGTCTGGAGTCAGTCCTAAAATGCATACCTAGAAGAATGCTTCTGACCA
Source organism: Carollia perspicillata (assembly GCA_004027735.1). Lineage (NCBI taxonomy): Eukaryota > Metazoa > Chordata > Mammalia > Chiroptera > Phyllostomidae > Carollia > Carollia perspicillata. Next base: position 81,591 of record PVKM010000275.1, on the reverse strand, counting down.
AGGAAGGATATGAAGTAGAAAGAAAAGAAACAATTTTGATGGTCATTTGTCTATAATAAATAGAATTAAGCCTCAATTGGTCATTTGTCTATATTAAATATAATTAAGCCTCAATATCTCTACCAGTGGGGAGAGGTGGGGGGAGAATGATGAAGTCCGAGATTGAATATGTTTTCAAAGAAATGATGTTTTATTACCTTGAATTACATATGATGATTCAACCTGGTTAAGAAACATTCCTTAATTAATTTCAGGGGAAATGTAGCCAATAAGCAGCCAGCTAACATTTATTCAGTGCTTATTCTGTGTGAGGCACTGTTTTAACACACACACACATATATATGAATGTTCTCCATGAGGGTAAGGATATGGATATATCATATTCATAAACAAAATGAATTATTTCATTTAATTCTCACAGCAAACTTGCAGTCTACACACAATCATTACCATGTTCAAGAAGGAGAAACTGAGTGACTAAGAGACTAGAATTAGAACCCTGATCTTCAGATTCCAGAACTCATTCTCTCACCATATACCTATGCATACCTGTCTATGCAGTTAGAACCACCATAATGTTCTAACTGCATAGAAACTTGCAGATTTCTACTATACACTAGTTTCATGTACAATAACCAACCACAGCCAATCCCTCTCAGGTTTATTCCAGTGCACGTTTGAGTGTCTATCCTGTGCCAAGCACTATTCTTGGTGCAAAGGATGAGGCAGTGAGAAAGAGAGGTAAAACAGACAACAATCCTTACCCTCATGGAGAACATTCTACAGTGCAAGCTGCAGAAAGTAAGCATTTGTTGAAGCCAACAGCCGGCTGAGCAAATCTACCTTTATGGGTCACTACCATCACAAACTCACCATTTCCAAATTAAACCAATTGTCTATCACGTTAAAGTTTATTACTCTCTAAATCTATAAATGATCTTTATTTCAAACTTTTCCTAGTCTTAATCCTTTTCAGTCCTATCATGACTGCAGATGATTTTGCCTCTTTACCAAGAAGATGGAAACTATGATATGAGCTCTATCAAATCAGTTTCCTTTTTCTCTTTCTCTATGTATTGCTGTATCTTCATCCATCCCTTCTATCATTCCTTCTGATAGAAAATGAACTCTTTGTAGGATGTAATGCACTTATTCCTTATATACCATATATTCTGTCTCTTCTTAAAACTCAGCTCCATTTATTCTCTTTTACTAATTTTTACTTGCCAATCTATTCCAGTGCTTCTGAACATTCGGTTTCCTGCATTAGCACCATCAGACTCACCTGGAACTTGTTAGAAACGCCATTTCTTAGGCCCCACCCCAAATGTATGGAATTTGAAACTGTGAGGGTGGGGCTCAGTTGGCCCTCCTGGTGATTCTAATGCTTTCTGTAATTTTAAAACCATTTGTTGATCTATTCTTTTAAAATCATACTCAGGCAATTATGTTTACTTACAAACAAAAATGAAACAAAAACAATTCCTCCCACCTTTTTTTGATCCTGCTACCCTCTTAACCATACAACATCTTTCCCTATCAGCACCAGTCTTCTGGAAAATAAAAACACACCCTTGCTATCTCTTTATTTTAACCCCACTTTGTCCTTATACGCCAGTGATTAAACTTCCATTCTCTCCAATTTAGTGAAATTGATTCTTGAATTACATACTTGGTTACTGAATTCAAAGACCTTTCCTCAGACATTAACTGCTCATGTGACACAAATGACCTTTTGCACTATATAGATATACCTCAGAGATATTGTGGGTTTAGTTCCAGATCACTGTAATAAAGTGAGTATCACAATAAAGTGAGCCACAACTTTTGCTGGTGGAGGGTCTTGCCTTCAATTTGTAAAAAGCACAGTACCTGTGAGGTGCAATAAAGGGAAGCACAGTAAAACATGGTCTGTTTGTATAGTTCGTGTACTCTCTTTATGTGGCTCTCTGATACTGAAGATGGTGGTTCTCCTACCTTTCTGAATGTTCCTTCTCTGGTTTTTCTTTCTACTCTTCATCTCTCAATGAAGGTGTGATTTTGCACCCCCCTGTATATACTCACAGGGTCTGGGCTAGGAGATAATCGATCAATATTTGTAGAATAAGCAAGACTCATTTAAGGTTGTGTCCTTCACTTTCTCCCTTCAGTATTATTTTCTGTGGCTTAACTTTCCCCTAATAGCAGCTAATTTCCTGAATTACTACTTCTACATTTCTAACTGGATGGGAGCCAAAGACGGATTTTATCTATTTTACCATTTTCTTGGGGCCAGACCTGGTCAGAGAAATAAAAGCTACTAAGAAGAATGGAATTGGCCAAAAAACTAGTGGTTTTTTTTTAGCAAAGAGAGTCTGAATCAGCTAGAAAGAGCCCTGTCATGCCAAAAGATAAAGCCACCTTCTGTCTTTGCCAACATATTTCTGTCTCTTGCTTAGAACGTGCAAATGCCCCACTAGTATCATTTCCTACTTGATCTCATTTGAATTTAATTACTTAATTTAACTAGTTTTTGATCTTTCAAGTCTAATTGACAGCTCCAAGGGAAGTGGCCATTTCTTTGTTTTGAAAGGAAGAAATAAGGGGCGTTTATGTGATAAAATCACTTTGGACTGAATTTAGGGGAATTGAGCTCTTTTTTTTAAACAGGTAAAGAAAGGAGTTTGAGAATCTTGACACCCTTTAAGAGGAAAAAATCTAACTCTGTAAATATTAAGAAGCAGTGGCTATACAGACAAAGTGGGACTTCTCATCTGGTTCCCAGGAACATGTAGCAAAAGAACAGATTTCCAAAGGAAGCCATTCCTTGTTTAAAGTACTTTTGACACAAGACAACATGAAAAACCTGCTTCCCTCAAGCATTTGCCTTCTTTCTCTCAGCTTAGCTTTTCTAGCTTTTCTGAATGGTTTCTTTCTAAGGAGCTTTTCCAAAGAAGGTGGAGTTTCTTTCTGGGAGAGTGTTCCCTCAATGAAGAACAGCATTAAATCTGTGTCAATTAAGCCTCATTAATGTGGACCTGGCTCCAAATTGGAAATCTCATGCCCAACCTTAAAAAAGACCTATTACATGTCTGTTGGGTACTAGACTTATTAGGTAATCACTCTGTAAGTTATATAAATGTCTAATCACTATGCTGTACAGATGAAACTAATATAATATTGTATGCCAGCTGTAACTGAAAATAAAAAAAATACTATTACAGACAAAAAGACAAAGGGAAAGCAAAAAGCGGGTAGTAGAAGCCTCAAACACTAGAAGGGATGGGGGCTACTGATCAAACATCAAGGACATCCAGCTCCATAGGGAACTTGGCAGCCCCTTCCACCTCTTGTATGCTTGGTAAGACCAAAGTAGCAGAACTGTCATGTCAGTTCATAACTAGCCTTGGAGAAGCCCTTGTCCTCTACCACTGCTATTCCCTCCTTCACATGAAAAGGAAGTTGTGATAATTGATTATTTCAGAATTCAGGACATGCTTGGCATATGTGGCAGAAATCTACATGATTGTTAAAGAAATGGTGAGCAGCAGATAAACAGCTAGTGTCAGAAAATACCCATTTAGCTCTCCTAAGACTGCCATAGCTTGCAGATGAGGGGGAAAGTCACTATTAAGGCAAGTTAAAGATTTAGGAGGCCAACATTAAAAGGCAACTCCCAGAATGGCATTCCTTTCCTGGTTTCTGGCTCCTTAGGAAAGTCAACTATTGGCTGAGAGAGAGTATTAAGAATTATCCATGGCACTAGAAAGTAGGTGAATTTGACTCAGTAATGAAGTGCTTTGCTGGTGGTATCCTGAATGAGTCCAGCAGTCTTTTTTTCTTCAAGGCTCTGCCTGTGCTAGAAGTAGGCAGGCTATTTTCAGAAACCTAGGTGGGTAAGTAGGAGGTATGAGGGTATTCCAGATGACAAACAAAACCCAGCAACTACTTAAAGGATTTTATTGATTGATTGATTTGTGAGAGAAATATCAATTTGCTATTCCACTTATTTATGTATTTATTGGTTACTTCTTGTATGTTCCCTGGCCGGGTATCAAACCCATAACCTTGGCATACTGGGACAATATACCAACCAACTGAATTATCTGGCCAGGGCTACTTAAAGGATTATAATCAAGCAGCTTAACAGGGACAAGCAGCTTAAGAAGAAAAAAGTGGGGCAAGTGTAATAGAATAACAATAACAACAACAACAACAACATGGCTGTGTGGATGCAGTAAACATACCAACTGGGTTTGAGTTTTCCACTCACCAGTGGCAAACCAGAAGCAACTGCATTATTGGAGGGGATTTAACTCAATGGGGTTTATAATCCTTTTCATAGGTGAGTTTCCAAAGTTGTAAATTTCATAAACCTTAAAACCCAACAAACTAATACATGTAGGGATGATGCACTTAAGAGTCTGACAGGTTTGAGACAGAAATGACTGTTTAAATGTCATTAATTTTGGTAAATTTAGAATTGGCAAGATGGCAGAAGAGTGAATGGAAGTCACACTAACCTCCTACCAGGAACAATGTGTAATTACAACTAAATTGTGGAGAAATCACCCAAAACAAACAATTGAACAATAGGGAGAGAGAAGCCTTATAACCTCAGACAGACAAAGAATCATTTTCAGCACTAAGTGACTGGTAAGGAGTGCAATGGAGACTTGAGAAAGCTGGCTGGGTGCCCACAGGCAACAGCTGAAGTACAGGAAGGATAATCAAGTGGCTGGTTGGATCCTCCTGAGAAGTGTGGGGTCTAAACACTAAGCTGTGAACCCCAGCCTAGAGCATCAGAGCTCAAAAAGTACACAGATAACAACTGGCAGTGAAAAGTGGCAGGGTTTCTCTCTGCCAGAGATGGATAGTTGGAGATGCAAACAGACATTTGCAGGGCCAACACACAAATTTTCATTTGCAACCACTTACCCTGGGCTCTGGCAATGGTGGGGACAGAGTGGGCTGGAGACACCTGAGGAGAGACTGGGAATAGAAGATTTAGGGACAGAACTGAGAGAGTAGATGGTGCTGACTCATCCCCCATAAAGCAGCAGCCATCCTGCTCAGGCAGACCATTCCCCTGAGTTGCAGCAGCCTGAGGGGAAAAAATAGCCCCATTCCCAGGAGGGACTCTGTTCCACCCTATAGTACTTAAGCCTCACTGCTGAGTGCAGACTGACTAGATTAACAACTGAAGGAGACAACCACAGACAGTAGATCCCTAGAAGTCTCAAACTGACTGCCTAAGGTCAGATGGGGTTAACATCTCACATCACCAGAGGCAGATCCAGAAAGAAAAGACAGTGGAACATATTAGAGGCTACCGAGATGAAATTCATTCTGGTCTTCTCCATGATTTGCAATATCTTCTTTCCTACATAGCTTTTTAGCATTTATTTCTTAATATGCACAAATTAAGTTTGTGCATATTAAGTCACTAGATTTTATAGTATAGTTTATTTCTCTCCTTTCTTATAATAGTCTTAATCTCCTTATACCCTTATTAATACAGGTTCATTTATTGTTGATAGTGGTATTGCTGGGAGAAGTTATTTTTGTGGTTGTGGGTTTGTTTCCTGGCTTTGTGGTTTAGTTCTGGCAGCATCTGCACAACAGCATGCAAGACATGGATGGAATGACTGTCATCAACTGGCTGGAGGGAAGAACTCACTAAAGAATGACCTAACAACACTCAAAACCCAATTACATCCAGAGAGCCAATATAAATGGCATAAGGGCATCCCAAGAGCATCAAGTTCAGGAGATCAAGGAGGCTACACCATTGAATCTCACAGGTCTCCTAACACAGAAGTTCACACCACAAAGTCAGGGAGTCAAAATAGATCAATTTAGGAAGCAGAAGCAAACAAGAAGAGTCTCATAAGTAACGGGAAGACAAAGAAACAACCCCCAGTTGAAAGAAAAGGAAGAATCCCCAGAGAGGGTGTTAAATGAAATAGAGGCAAGTCAATTATCAGATATTGAGTTACAAACAATAGTTATAAGGGAGCTCAGTGAGAATTATCAAAAACTGTAGAGAAGCTATGAGGAACTTACAGCAAACTATATCAGCATGAAATAGGACATATAAACTATTAATAAGAGCCAAAAGGAAATGAAGAATAGAATTTCTGAACTGAAGAACACAGTAGAAGGAATCAAAAGCAGGCTTGATGATACAGAGGATCAAATCAGCCACTGGAGGACAAGGTAGAAAAAAACTCCCAGAAAGAGCAAGAAAAGGATAAAAAGACTAAAAGAGAATGAAGAGGGGTTAAGGGAAATGCACAACGATGCGAAATGTAATAATATTTGTGTAATAGGTATACCAGAAGGAGAAGAAGAGGAGCAAGGGACAGAAAATCCGTTTGAAAAAGTAATGATGGAAAACTTCCCTAATTTGATGAGAGAGAAAGTCATACAAGTCCAGGAAGCACAGAGGGTGCCAATCAAGAGGAACCCAAAGAGGCCCACTGCAATACACATCAGAATTAAAATGGCAAAATTCCAAGACAAAGAGAGAATGTTAAAGGCAGCAAGGAAGAAACAGGAAGTAATATACAAGGGAACCGCGATAAGGCTAGTAGCTGACTTCTCAACAGAAACACTACAAGCCAGAAGGGAATGGCAAGAAATATTTCACATAATGAAAAGCAAAAGCCTGAAGCCTAGACTACTATAACCGGCAAGGCTCACAATTAAAATGGAAGGTGAAATAAGGAGCTTCCCAGACAAAAGAAGACTAAAAGAATACACTTCCACCAAATCAGGATTGAAAGATATGCTAAAAGGACTCCTTTAAGAAGATGAAGAAAAAGAGTGGGAGAGAGAGGAACACAGTAGCTCAGGTACAAAGTAGCTCAGGTACAAAGAGCAATGAATAAGTACCTATCAATAATAACTCTAAATGTAAATGTATTAACTGCTCCAATCAAAAGACATAGGGTAGCCCTGGCTAGTGTAGCTCAGTGGATTACTCAGTCCACTTTGGTTTGGGCCTGTGAACCAAAGGGTAGCCAGCTTGATTCCCAGACAGGGCATATGCCTGAGTTGCAGGCCAGGTCCCCAGTAGGGGGTGTGCAAGAGGCAATCACACATCGAGTTTCTCTCCCTCTCTTTCTCCTTCTCTTCTCCTCTCTCTAAAACTAAATAAATAAAATCTTTAAAAAAAGATATAGGGTAGCTGATTGGACAAGAGAACCACCTCATAAAAAAAGACCTACACAGACTGAAAGTGAAGGGTTGGAAAATAATATTCCAAGCAAATGGACATGGAAAAAAAGCCAGGGTAGCAATATTTATATCAGACAAACTGTACTTCAAAACAGAAACCACAAAAAGAGACACAGAGGGTCACTTCATAATACTAAGGGAAGAATCCATAAAGAATACAGAAATACTGTAAACATATGCACCCAACATAGCAGCACCCAAATATATCAGAAAATTCTTAGAAGACTTCAAGAAATATATAGACAGCAAAACAATTTTAGTAGGGGATTTTAACACCCTAATATCAAAAACAGATAGATCTTCCAACCAAAATATCAACAAGGATATTGTGGAACTGAATGACACATTAGATCAAATGGACTTAACTGATTATATATATATATATATAATCAGTGTGTGTGTACACACACACACACACACACACACACAATATACCTTTCATCCCAAAGAAATAAAAAAACAACACTTTTCTTTTTAAAAAAATTAATTTAATTTTTAAAAGATTTTACTTATTTATTTTTAGAGAGGAGAAGGGAGGGAAGAAGGGAGAGAGAGAAACATCAATGTGTGGTAGCCTATCATGCACTCCCTAACATGGACCTGGCCTGCAACCCAGGCATGTGCCCAAGACTGGGCATAGAACTGGCAACTCTTTGATTTGCAGGCCAGTACAAAATCCACTAAGCCACACTAGCCAGGGCAAAATAGATATTCTTTTCAAATACAGATGGAACATTTTCAAAGATAGACCATAAGATAGTACACCAACAAGCCTCAACAAATTCAAGAAAATTGAAATTATTTTCAAGCATCTTTTTGGATCACAATGGCTTGTAGCTAGAAACAAACCTAAAGTAAAAAACTCAAAAACATTCAAACTCATGGAGACTGAATAGTATGCTATTAAACAATGAATGGGTGAATAATGAGATCACGGGGGGGGGTGGAGTGGGACGGGAGTAAATGACAAAAAACTGTACCTGAATAACAATTAAAATTAAAAAAAGACTAAAAAAATAAATAAATGAAAAAGTTTCTGGAAACAAGTGAAAATTAACTCATGACAATCCAAAACCTATGGGAGACAGTGAAGGCACTCCTGAGAGGGAAGCTCCTAGCAATAGAGGCCTACCTAAACATGAGAAACATTTCAAATAAACAAATGAACACAACATCTACAAGAAGTGCCTGAACAATAACAAACAAAGCCCAGAGTGAGTTGGACAGAAGGAAAAAGCCAAGATCAGAGCAGCATTATATGACAGAGAGACTAAAAGAATAATTAAAAATTCAAAAAATCCAGGAGCTGGTTCTTCGAAAAGATAAACAAAATTGACAAGCCTTTAACCAGACTCATCAAGAAAAAAATGGAAATGACTCAAATAAATAAAATCAGAAATGAAATAGAAGAATTTAAAACAGATACCACAGAAATATACAGGATTGTGAGAAATTACCACAAAGAACTATATGCCAAGAAATTTGAACCCCTGGGTGAAATGGACAAATTTCTAGAAAAATATAATCTTCCAAAACTGAGTCAAGAAGAAGCAGAAAGCCTGAACAGACTGATAACAGCTGGTGAAATTGAAGCAGTAATAATAATAATAATAATAATAATAATAATAATAATAAAACTCTTGGCACACAAAAGCCCTGGACTGTATGGTTTCACAGGAGAATTTTACAAAACATTTAAGGAAGAGCTAACCCCCATCCTTCTCAGCCTATTTCAAAAAATCCAAGAAGAGGGAAGACTTCCAAACTCCTTTTATGAGGCCAGCATCATCCTAATCCCCAAACCAGACAAGGACACAATAAAGGAAACTATAGGCCAATATCACTGATGAACATAGATGCTAAAATCCTCAACAAAATATTGGCAAACTGAATCCAGAAATATATTAAAAAGATCATACACCATAATCAAGTAGGATTCATTCCAGGAATGCAAGTGTGGCACAATATTCACATATCAATAAATGTAATATATCACATAAATAAAAGGGAAGGCAAAAATCACATGCTCATAGCATAGCAATAGATGCAGAAAAAGCATTTGATAAGGTTCAGAACTCATTTATGATAAAAACACTCAGCAAAGTGGGAGTAGAGGGAGCATACCTCAACATAATAAAGACCATATGTGAGAAACCTACAGTCAACATCATATTCAATGGGCAAAAACTAAAATTTTTCCCATTAAGATCAGGAACAAGACAAGGATGTCCACTTTCACCACTTCTGTGCAGCATAGTATTGTAAGCCCTAGTCATAGCGATCAGACAAGAAAAAGAAATAAAAGGCATTCAAATTGGAAAGGAGGAAGCAAAACTATCATTGTTTGTAGATGACATGATAGTGTCCATAGAAAACCACCAAAATTCTACTGAACCTAATAAGCAAATTTGGTAAAACAGTAAGATAGAAAGTCAATATTCAGAAATTGAAGGTATTTTTATACACCAATAATGAAATATCAGACAGAGGAATCAGGAAAAATTCCATTTGATATAGCAACAAGAAAAATATAGTACTTAGGAGTAAAACTAATAGAGGAGGTAAAAGATCTGTACTCAGGATACTACACAACACTGAAGAAAGAAGTTAGAGAAGACACAAACAAATGGAAGCATGTACCATGCTCATGGATTGGAAGAATTAACATCATAAAAATGTCCATACTATTCAAAGCAATTTATAGATATAATGCAATCCCAATTAAAATACAAATGACATACTTCACAGATATAGAACAAACATTTCAAAAATTTATATGGGACCATAAATGACCCTGAATAGCTGCAGCAATTTTGAGAAAGAAGAACATAGTAGGAGGGATTATACTACCTGACATCAAACTATATTACAAGTCCATTGTAAAAAAAGAGTCTGGTACTGGCATAAGAACACAGGAAAATCTCAGATATTTCATGTGGCAATATTTTCACCAATATGTTCCCTAGAGGAAGGGACAAAAAGGCAACAGTAAACAGATGGGACTTCATCAAAATAAAATGCTTCTGCAAGGCCAAAGAAAACATCAGCAAAATGACAAGGAAACCATTCATGTGGGAAAATATATTTGCCAATGATACCTCAGACAAGGGTTTGATCTCCAAAATGTATAAAGAACTCACATGACTCCAGGAAGACAAACAACCCAATTAAAAATTGGGTAAAGGACTTGAAGAGACACTTCTCCAAGGAGAATATACAGAGGGCCCAGAGACATATGAAAGGATGCTCAGTATCACTATCCATCAGAGAGATGCAAATTAAAACCAGAATGAGATACCACTTCACACCAGTGAGAATGGCCATCATAAACAAGTCAACAAACAATAAGTGCTGATGATGTTATGGAGAAAAGGGAGCCAGCCCTAGTACATTGTTGGTGGGAATGCAGACTGGTGCAACTACTGTGGAAAACAGTATGGAATTTTCTCAGGAAACTAAAAGTGGAACTGCCTTTCAAGTGGAATTGCTAATTCCACTGCTGGGATTACACCCTAAGAATCCTGAAACATCAATCCAAAAAAAACCTATGCATCCCAATGTTCATAGCAGCACAGTTTATAATAGCCAAGTGCTGGAAGCAACCTAAGTGCCCATCAGTAAATGAGTGGATCAAAAAACTATGGTACATTTACACAATAGAATACTATGTAGCCAAAAGAATGAAGGAGCTCCTAGCCTTTGCAACCTTATGATGGATCTGGAGAGCATTATGCTAAGTGTAATAAGCCAGATGGTGAAAGACAAATACCATATGATCTCATTTATAAGTGGAATGTAATCAACAAAAGAAACAAGCACACAAAACAGAACCAGAGACATTGAAATAAAGAACAAACAGAGTAACCAGAGGAGAGTGGGGAGGGGGATAATGGAGGAAAGAAGGGAAAAGGGTCATCAAGGAACATGTGTAAAGGACCTCTGGAGAAAGCCAAAGTTGGCTAGGATTGAGGGTGGGAGGTGGGGGTGAGTGGGGTGGGAAAAAGTGGTGGTGGGAAAATGGAGACAACTGTACTTGAACAACAATAAAAAAATGCAAACAAAATAAATAATAAAAATAAAATGTATAAATTTAATTTCAAAGCTTAAAAATTGGGAGTCATCTTTCATTTTTTTTCATTCAGCAAATATTTTTAAGGTTTTATTTATTTATTTTAGAGAGAAGGGAAAGGAAGTAGAAAGAGAATGAAAGAAACATAGATCACTTGCTTCTTTGAAGCTCCCAAATGGGGACCTGGTCCTCTACCCAGGCATGTGCCCTGACTGGGAATCGAACTGGCAACCTTTCAGTCCACAGGTCGGCACTCATTTCACTGAGCCACACCAGCCAATGTTCATTCGGCAAATATTTATTGAGTATATTCTAACATGCTAGGTGCTCAGATTGCAATAATGAACAAAAGTTATATATGCTCCCTATCCATTTCACCATCTCCACATCACCACTTTGGTTACCATTACGTATCATTTGGGCAGCTCCATTTATCTTCTGACTTCTTTTATCTCCTGCTTACACTCTGACCTCTGATCCATTCTTTACCCAATAGCCAGAAGAATTTTTTGATCATGTTTAAAATCTCTTTAAATTGTCAGGAGTTCCACTTTTAGAACATGAGGACCTTTATGGACCCACTCCTCAGAGTGGACCCTGTGAAGAAAGATTTACCTGATGTGAACTTCAAGAAAGAATTTATCTACTGGACAGAACTTCCCATGGTCAGCTTAGAGCCTAGATTTTATAAATAATGAGTTTAGCATCCATTTGTGGACAAGGGCTCCTCATATACTTTGTATGCCAAGAACTTCAGTTTGAACTCTTGGCTTCCTGCACTATACACTACTTATTTATGCTGTCTGAGTCAAATACTTTAGGGAAGTTTCATCATCTGGTTTCATCTATTGATCAGTGGACTGAGATGTACCCCAGGCAATCACAACTGCACAATCTATACTCATTTACATACATGCCAACCAATTAGAACTGTTCTATCATGACCACTAAGGACACATGACACAGACTAATGACAACTGCATGATTCTGACCAGTCAGGACTGCATGAATTTGGAAACCTTATTTGCATACGATTGGACCTATTGGGAACTTGGGCAGGAACTCTTTCTATAAAATGTAGTTTCCCTTTTGCCTCAGTGGGACATATTTTTGGTTATGCAGTTTCCTGTTTTGCAAAGTGTTCATGTGAATAAAATTTTTCCTTTAAAAATGCCATTAATTTTTTTTAGCTAAAAGGCTTATGTTATAGCTTAAAAGTAGTTTCACCTGATTATCTGATACAAAAGTTGAAATCCCCCTGAAGACTATGTATGAACAGGAGTATGTCAGCTACCATTTTAAAGCACTTTCTGAAAGCAAGGAGGAGGATGGGAGAAAGGATGTAGGTTATGTACGGGAGTGTAATGCATAAAATATTATATGTTATCTGAAAGAAGCAGCAGACATGACCTGTCTTACCCCTATACCACCATAAGGTTCTAGTGGCCTTTGGCAGACATTTCTTTTGGAAAGTGTAAATGTGGTGGAAAAGGAGTGGGGCAGAATCAAACTAGACAATAGGAATATAATTGCTGCATGTTGAGGGACAAGATGTAAACTGCTTTATTGGCTTACTGTATGGCATTTTTACTGTCAGCAATTGTTAAGATCTGGAGAAAGGGATGTAGTCTATTTAAATATGTGCAACAACAAGCCATGTCACAATGGGATCTCCTCATTTATATTTCTAGAACAGATGTCCTAGTCTGAATCTATTGGTTAGAGCTCCATTTCCTTGGGGAGCTAAGAGAGTTAAAGACAAAATTAAGACAAAGGAGTGTCCCTGGATCTGAGTAAAGGCCTTGTGAGACTAAATTTGGTTGGAAATATTTCCTAACCTGCTCTGCTAAGAGTGGCAGACTTCCATGTGGCATTAATGCTACTTCCTGTAGTTCATATGCCTTATTTGAAAGAGAGGGGCACTTATCAAAGCATCAGTCCTTTTGCCAAAGCCCAGTATAATCACCTGAGGAACAGAAGAGAATACTTGGCATCTGTTACTGTACCCTTACTTCTCTGACTTTTAGCTGGAAAGATAGATTGACTTTCTGTTTTTCTTAGTGGAAAATGAACCCATCTTAGGATAGTGACAACCTAAGAGATAATTTCTTCTAGGTAAAAAAAAAATGTCAGTGTGGATAGCATCTATAAAATTGTCATTTGTCCTAGGATTGTGAAGGAGTCTCAGGATGCCCAAGGGATGTGACCTGGAATCAACTGTTCCTAACTCCATCTTCATCCCCACAATTTCTGCTATCTTCTAAGCCAGAGGTGCCAATATAGGAAGTAGTTTGTCTGGCTTCTCCCGAGGCAACTAACCCCTGCCTGCACCCAGCCTCCTGCCTTTATCCATAGATTTAAGTTCTAGAAACATAAGGAACATGGCAGCTTCCCACTAGGAGGTACCCTTTTGTTAATTTAGGACCTCATTTTTCTTCCAGCCCTTACCCTGACTCTTATTCTGTTAGATCATATCTATCCCCAAAAGGCAGAAACCTTCAGCTGTCTACATTGGGTTTTCAAATATTTCAAGTGATAGCTAGAACTGTATATTAAATTATCCTGGAGGCCACAGATAAACAGGATGGGTATCTTGGATGGAAAACACTATAGTACAACTAGACTGTAACCCCTTGAAGGCAGGTGGAGATGCTATATCTGATAAAATACTAATCTTTCCATAGTCTGACAAGTTTAGTAAACTGAGCCCATATGACCCAGTAGATAGACCAATGGACCAGTAGTCATGAAATCTGAGTTATAGTCTAGGCTCTGCCAAGCTGTGTGATTTTTTTGACATTACCACAATCCCTGCCACTACTCCTGTCATTCTTGTCCTACATCAGACCTTGGTTTTCTGGTTTAATCAATGAGTGGCTGTAATGTCCAGTCCTGGATAGTCTTCATATTTATCTGTAAAATGAATGAAAAAGTAGGCTAAAGGATGCCTAAGAACACTACTAGCAACAAATGTTTTCAAATGTACTTCTAAAACATATGCTCTTTCGGAGCCATAAAAACTTGTGGCCTATAAGTCATTTGAGCTCAAGACAATTACCATGTGGCAATGTTATAGACACACAAATCAAATCAAAACTGCTAAAAGCAGGTGGACAGTTTCAAGTCCATAATGTCCTACAGAGCTTACATAATGAAGCACAGTGTGTCCTACTGAGGTTTGTTTCAAAAATAGACTTCTTAGTGATACAAGGTGCCCTAACATCAATCTTGATTGGATTTCTTTGGAGGAAAAAAGACCACTTAGAAATGATCTGAAAAGAGGCTGATTGGCTTATTTTTTCTTTAACAAATTTAATTTCTTGAGACTTAAGGAAGATACTGAAATCTCCCTGGCAAAGCTTTTTTCATGTGTCTTTCTTCATTCTTTTTACTCTGATCTGTTTTACATACTAAAATAATAATAGAAAATACCCTAAAGATAAAGCAGTGCCTATCTGTGTAGTTTTCATGTTCCTTACAAAAAATACTTCCATGTTCTCTGTCCTTTTGCTTATAAAGCACTTAGGGAAGTCACTAGGGATTTTCTGCCCTTCTTTTTCTTAAGTTGCTTGCAAACTACAAAAGAGGACAGGCCTGACAGAAAAGAATACCTCTGTTTTCACTTTTCTCCATTTCTACCAATGATAGAGAGGTTAAAAACTTCCCAAAGCTGAAAGAGTAAAACTTCTAAATGAAGATGAAAACACATTTAGCTTATGAGAACATCACCTTCCCTAACAGAAAGCTCTTATTGCAAACATAATGAAAGCACCCATTTGTTATAGCCACATGTTTTAGAGGAAAGTAAAATTTGGCAGTCCACTCAAATGGGTTGGGTTGCTGGCAGTTTTCTGAAATCATCCTGTGTTACAATCTGAGAAAGCATCAGAAACTAATTCCAGGTCACAGGAGAGATGAGGACATTTCTGTAAGAGCCTTCCCTGGCTATTTTGTGTTCCCTGGCTTTTGTCTTCAGTAGAAAAAATTGGAGGGAAAAGATAGGAAGATTTATCTAGGAGAATCTTAACCTATTCAGTGGTAGAGACATGGCTTCTAAATTACTAAACAAATAAGAAACTCTCTAACTCTCAAACTCCCTCACTCACACAAACATGAACTGGAAAGAGGAAGAGAATGTGGAGATTGTGGGTTCAGTACAGAGGACATGCCAGAGGGGAGACCAAAACCTAGGAGAAAGCTAGTCTTTGTCTCAGCAGTGTCAGGAAATCTGCATTGCTCTACATCATTGTGTTTAATGCCCTGCTCAATGCCAGGAGGGCACTGAACTATTTACAGACTGTGGCAGGTTTTCTTTTGAGACACTAGAGAGCTCTGGGTATTGAGTCATGATGGGCTGGTAGAGCTCATGTCAATTCTACTTTGGCCCAGTAGAAACTGATACCCTAAATTCCTTGCCATACTTCTGTGGCCAAATACTCTTCGCAGAATGGTCAAGGCACCAAGGGCCTTGAATTTCAACTGTCTTTTAGGATGGATGAATCTGAAACAACACTTTGGTAGTTGGGCACTATTAGGCAATGATTAAAGAACATGGACTTTATAATCGAAGACCTGGGTTCAAATCTTTGGGTCACTACAAGCTGATTGGTCTTGGCATGAGACCTCACCTCTGTAGGCTTCAATTTTCCCATCTGTAGAATGATGTTAATAATGACACCTCCCTTGGAGGTGTGAGGATTAATTTACATAATGCCTGTAAAGCAATTGGCACAGTATCTGACAACCAGGAAATATGCAATAAATGGTAGCTAGTAATTAATAATAATACAACAGACATGATGTCATTATAGGATTACTTTAATGAACATTGGCTGGGCATTACTGTATGTCAGCCAGCCATTTATTCATTAGAGCAAAAGTGAGTATCTACTATGTATGGGGTAATGTGCTAAGAGCAGTGGAGAGCTGTGAGCAAGAGAGGACATTTTGGATCTTGAGTGTTCAGAGAAAGAGAGACAAGATAAGATTTGATCACCAACCTGTGAAATAAGAGGCTAGAGCCATGTCAAGACCATTCAGAGCTAATGATGGCCCTCAGAATGCATGACTGGTGCTATGCCTTTTGTTTAAACCCCTCTTTCCAGCATTAGAAGTTCTTTTCTTTCCTATAACTGGGTTCACTTGAATCTCATCTACAACTTGGCTCTGCCCCAGTTCCCAGGACTAACCTTGACCCAAGACAGGAGATAATTGGCTCCAGCCCCATAGCTGCAGGCTAAGGTTCAAACTGTCTTGCTGCTGTCTGACTGGAGGAGAGTGCCCTGGTTTTTATACTACAGGTCCAGTCTCATTTTAAGCCTGAATTCCCTTTCCATGCCCTTATTTTTAGAAATGAACTTCTGCCATTGTGCTTGTTCCCAAGGACCTGTTCCAAAACCTTATTTAGTGATCCCAGTACTATCTTATGATTCAATAGCTATACCATATTCTTGCTGATTCCTATGTCAAGCACTAGAGTCTTTATCCCAAATTTTTAGTCTCATAGGTAACTTGGAGGTTTGTTTCTTCTCAGTATATTCACTGTCTAAACTCCTCTGTCTTCTTTTAACCAGTTGTCTAGACAGGGACTGGTAATTGCGAATAATACTTTCCCATTAGAACTAAACCTTTTCTGCCACCACCTGAACTTGGGTTAGTTCTCTAGTGACTAGGTCACCCACTGGACTATTCTTATGCTCAGTTTTACTTCTTTCCATATGCCTCACTAGGCAGCCCAAGATCCGACTTTCCTAATCAGAGGCCAAAATCTTTTAAAGCAAGGCCTCTGTGGAGCTCTGAAGATAGTTCTGTACCCTTTTTAAAAGCCCTAATTATCAATATAATTCTTCTGTACTCATCCCATGGGAAAGCCCTTGGCAGAACCATTCTGTTCATTTATTAATTAATTCAACAAGTATTTGTCAAAATTCCATTATGTGCCAGGTCCTGAGATATTGAAATAAATCAATATTTGTCCTCAAGGAGTTCATAGTCTACTTGGGGCAGCTGAACATGTAAATATGTCATTATAATACAAATTCAAATGTACTATAAGAAAGCAAAAGGTACTCTAAGGAAACAAAAAGTAGAGGCACCTAACCAGACTGCAGGTAGGTTAATGGGATTATGGAAGGCTTCCTGAAAGAGATGACACCTTTGAGTTCTAGAGGACTGGTAGGTGATGTTAGGTGGCTAAGACAGGCAAACACACTTTCAGGCATGCCCTAAATGAGAGTTGGGCACCTTCAGGGAAAAACACATGCTTCACTATAGCTGGAATATTGAATATGAAGGGGAAAGAGTATGAAATGAAGTTAGAGAGGTAGGCAGGTGCCAGATTATGAAGTGCCTTATTTACTATGCTAAGGAATTTGAATTCTATCCTGATTTTTAAAGGGGGAAATTATAATAATGTAGAGATCTGATTTTCCAGGATAAGAGCAGGGGTGGGGAAACCAGTTAAATGACTGAACCTTAACTAAGTTGATGATGGTGGGAATGAAGAGTGTGTCTGGATTTGAGAGACATAAGAACAGAACTGATAGGATAAAGTGACTGTATAGATAAGAGAGAAGCAATGAGAAAAGATGATCAGGTTGCTTAGGCAACTAGGTGTGTGGTGAGTGACTCTGCTGCCTGGGACAGGAAATACAGAAGGAATAGATTTTCAATAGAGGGCAGGCTGTGCTTAATGTTGCCAAATAAAGTTTCCCAATTGTACTTTTCTTTTAGTAATATAGTCCTGTTGCACAAAGGATGCTATTGATAAACTCCTTTTATAGAATGCAACTGTAGAAAATAAAGCCTTTTTTTACCATATGAAAATGACCATACAATTAGACCATATGAAAATTATACAATTGGTTAAGTATCTTCTGTCTTTGTTAATTGGAAAGCATAGAAGTAAATTGAAATAGACTTGAAAAGAACTTACCCCATAGACAAGTTCCCCAACCATGCCATTCCATATTTTAGTCTCCGGATCCCTTGCACCATATTTCCCATCGCCAACAATGGACAACTTGTATTTGATCCTTACATGTTTAGCTATTTCATAGGCTAAGTCTACACAATAGCCTTCATAGCGCTCATTTCCTTCCAGTTGCTCATGATTCTTCTTATACATTACATATGGTGATTCCTTTGGGACCAGAAGGAATATCAAAGGATTACTCCTATATATTTTTCTAAGAGATGATATTTGTAATCATGAAGTCCCCCATCCCTCATGGCTATTGCACTTTGCTGTGTGAAAAGAGCCTTTAAATTTTGGTTTTTTATTCAATAAGCAGAAGAGCCTCAATCAACTATTCTACATAATACTCCTTGAAGTCCTTAACACAGGGGTGTCAAATTCATTTTCACTGGGAGCCATATCAGCCTTGCAGTTGCATTCAAAGGGCTGAATATAGAGCTCCTTGACCCTAGTTAAGGAGTAGTTACATTTATACACTCCTAAAATTACATTAGGCCCTTTGAAGGTAACCACAAGGCTGATGCAGCCCCCAGTGAAAATGAGTTTGACACCCCTGCCTTAACCAATGATTAAAGGAAGTAAAGAAAAATTTATATTACTTTTGGGAGTTTGAAAGAAGGACTAATTTCTACCTGTAAAGTCTTTGATTTAGTAAAACTGGGCAGAGATATTTTCCTTAATTACATGAAGTGAACTGCTTTGATTTCTTGGCATTTATTACATAGGAACCACAGGCCACCCTACCCTAGCAAGCCCTAGGGAAGGAAGCACTGTGATCTTCATGAGGTTAGGGCCTGTGACTTACTCATATTTATATCCTCAGGGCCTAGTTAGTACCTAGGACTAAGTAAGCATTTGATATATATGTTTAAATGAAAGGTAAACTTCAGCCAAATCTCTATTCAGTTAATCACAATTTCAGACCTAGTAGCATACAAATTTAACTCAGCTTTCTACTTTATTCAGTAAAAAAATATTACTAGCTTTTAGAAAAATATTTTAAACCTAAATGAGAATACTCTATCACCTTTCAACAGTGCCTTCATTTTTCAGAAAAGCTTTACATGGTGAATATTGCATTGAAACACTCTCATGACAAGGATATGAGATTATTATTATACTCATTCCACACATTTATTTATTTTTAAAATTATTTTTTTATTGATTATGCTATTCCAGTTGTCCCAATTTTTCCCCCTTTGCTCCCCTTCATTCAGCATTCCCTAATCCCTCAGGCCATCCTCCCACCATTGTTCATGTCCATGGGTCATGCTTATAAGTTCTTTGGCTACTCCATTTCCTATACTTCACTTTACATCCCCATGGCTATTCTGTAATGATCTATTTGTACTTCTTAATTCCCTCACTTCTTCACCCACTTCCTGACACCCCCTTCCCATCTGGCAACCATCAAAATGCTCTCTGTATGCATGATTCTATATCTGTTCTTATTTGCTTAGTTTGTTTTGAGATTCAATTGTTGATAGATATGTATTTACTGCCATTTTATTGTTCATAGTGTTAATCCTCTTTCTCCTAAATAAGTTCCTTTAACATTTCATATAATAATTGTTTGATGAAGATGAGCTCCTTTAGTTTTTTCTTATCTGGGAAGCATTTATCTGCCCTTCAATTCTAAATGATAGATTTGCTGGGTAGAGAAATCTTGGCTCTAGGTTCTTTCTTTTCATGACTTTGAATATTTCTTGTCAATCCCTTCTAGCCTGCAAAGTTTCTGTCACCTGAAATCAGCTAACAGTCTTAGGGAGAATGCCCTGGTAGGTAACCAACTGCTTTTCTTTTGCTTCATATTTTTTAACATCTACCTGAAAAAAATGTATTTATTTATGTATGTATGCATCTACTTATTTATTTATTTATATTTTTGTTCAAGTGCAGTTTTCTGCCTTTCCCCC